>CAUHTR010002339.1:0-34091 GCA_959609185.1 Schmidtea polychroa
TCACAACTTTATCCATTAATTGTATTTATTAATCCTTTGTACTATATATTCTTATTGTCTATTTCTAATTAATTCCAAAATTCTTCTACAATGTTCAATCCGTCAATTAGTTTTGATGAGATTTCTTCAGCAAAATAAAATGCAATATCTTTACTCTGAATTATTTATTTAATTTTGATTTTAAGTGTAACTGCAACCATTATTCTTAGAGGGCTATAATTAGCATACTCAACTGTTAAACTGCTCCGTTTTAATTCTAGTAATTAGGAATTTTCAAATAAATCTCGTTAGATCATACTTATCTTTGTTCAAGTATCAAGATTATTAAAAAATCTAGCTTCAGTGATTTGTCTACCCTTCAATGAATCATATTTTATTATAGAATTACTTTCATTTATAGTATATATCTTATCATTAATCACATTTGTTAGGATTCGTTTTAATTTTCGACATACATTCACAATTATTGAAATCCATGCAAAAATTGTTTGAAATATCACTTACATTCAATTTATGACTCCGATCACTTCCCCAGATGTCGGAGAAAATTCGTTTGGATCATCTCCTTCGACCGATCGTTCGCACTCGTCTCCGAAGGCAGCCATATACCGAGAACTCGGGAACTTCCGTTATAGACTAACTTCATAACACTGATGTTTGAAGTGTTCATTCTAGTGACAATGGTTGCATTTGACATTTAAACATTCTGATCTTAGATAACTTTCTTCTCTACAAGCCCAACATCTTCGCACGCGATTATCGTGGTTTGGATAAACATATCTCTTAATCGATCCCCTATAATGTCTCGGGCCACTGTTATCCTTCTCAAAATTGTCCTTGATATCTGGTCTTTTCCCACGCATTTCGATTTATGATTTTTGAACATTTGTTTCCGGTCGTTCTATAGTCCGACTTTGATCGATTCTTTCATTCCTTAGACGATGATATGATTTTCTTAGGTTCAATATTTGTCCTTCATTCAACATCGCTACCTTTTCATTTCACTACATTTTTCATTTCTTTTTGTTATTCTTAGCATTTTATTTATATAAATCATGATCATATTTTTATTTAGGTCGTATGGGTGATCAGCGGAAGTACGGTCAGAAGGATTCTAACAGAATAGTTCACCTGTGCCATTAAGTTTACCGAGACGATCTCAATATAGTTTAAAATCAGTTTGGTCTAACGGCACAGTTTTAGAGCGATGTAAGCCCTATTGTACTATGACGTCCGAATGGGATTTAGTTCGAATTCCGGGAGATTTAAGCATGGACAAATTTGCCATCCGATTCCCAGATGACTCAAGCGACTCAATGGTGGAAATCAAACTAGGTTACCCTACACAAGAATTGCCCATGATGAACACCTGTTGCAAATCCACCAAAGTTACCGTGTTGAGATAACAAGCCTGTTTTGGAAGTCTTTATATTCTTCTTGGATAAAAATAAAAAATAAGAGCAGATCACTAAGAAGGCAACATTGAATACCATCAAATAAAGATGGAGGGGCAAAATAATGAACAAGAGAGAACAATAATCCAAGAAATGCATGGATAATGCTAAAGATCTTCTATCAGCAGTTCGAACTCGAAAATAGAAATGCAATGAGAGGTAAATCAAATAGTGGAGCTCACATACTCATTGATTTTCAGTCACTATGTACATTACCAACATAGTTGCTTCCATGGGCACTCGGATGGTAAAACGTCAAATAATCATGAAGACTTTTAGAAAAGAGTTAATGACAAATATAACAACAACCCTAGAACACTTAAACAACACAGCTTCTAAGTGCAAAAAGTTAAATGGATTCAATTTTTACATTAATGATGAGGGTTCAAATACAAAAACACTTTAGAGATGTGCTAATGGTTTTAAGTTGAATTGTCTTAGTTGAATGGACCTAAAATTAAAATAAAAGTTAAGACAATATATGAGATATTTTAAAAATATCGAAAATTTTATTTTCACTAATAAAGTAAAGGCGATTTCTACTGAAAATGCATTTTTTATACTTTATCTCTGCGGGAGGTTGCGAGTGTCCATATACTACAATTTGCTATTTTTACAGCTGACTAATTAATTGGTTAAATGTTTAAATTAATCAAATCTTTCTCCTGAAACACGATTTTTTGAAAATTTCTATTCTTCAAAAATATTTTTGTTTATAATATTAAATGTTTTGAAATATTTTTATAATTTTCATATATATTTACGTTAAATTATTAATTAATAAAGTTGTAATTTAATTATATATTGTTTAAATTAATCAAATATTTCTCAGGAAACATTGTTTTCTGAACATTTCTATTCTTCGAAAATATTTTCGTTAAAATTAAATGTTTTGAAATAGTTTAGTAATTTTAATAATTTATTTTTCAAATATATTAATGTTGAATTATAAATTATTTTATAATTCAGACAAACTGTCATATATACATGAAAAATTAAATAAAATTTCACAATTGCTATCAGAGCTCAAATTTATAATTGTCAATGATCTATCTAATGATGATAGATGCAGCATTTGTAATTGGATTATCAACAATGTCATTCAAGCAATTTGGGGATTTAGTTGACTTAAATTTGTCAGCCAATTTATTGAGAATTCAATGTCAATTGTTCAGTATATCAATATGAAGCATATCATTCAGATTCTAATATTACAATGAATTATCGAAAATGAAAATTTGGCCATAAATGCAAACTTATTAAAATGAAATTATGCTCAACAAGAAATGTGAAATGTCCTTTCAGTGATATATCGGCTATCAGTTTATGGAGGTCAGCAGTTATAAATTGAATTTTTGAGGGCCATAATAAAATATTGATTGAATTGATCGGACTATTAGGAGATGAGAGAACTAATGAAAACGATTCGAGAAACGGATCTAAGAATTGAGTCATTGAGGGATGAGAATAATCAACTGATGAAAAATAAATAAAAGTATTAATAACAAATGACACGAGAAAAGGTGAACCAATCGAATATTAAAAAATAAAATCAATGTGATAAAATTAAATGAAATATCTGATTGATTTATTGAATACTGCAATAAATAATTCAGCAAAATAATCAAAAACTGAAAACCTGACGAAGAATAGCAATAATAATTTGATGAAGAAATTGGATCAGATGCATATCGAGATAAATGACAGGTGTAGAAATGATACGATCAAATCGATAAATAAGCAAATTTGAGTTGATGAGAGTAAAATAATTGATTGAATTGATTCTAATCAATTATAAATATTTAAATTGATAAATCAGAATTGGATCAGCAAATAATAATTGTCGACAGAAAATGCAAAGTGAGAATTGAGAGAATTTGATTTTTGTTGATGATAAATTGATTTTAGGAATTGAATGGTTGTGTGCAAATCATTCTGGCGATGACTGAAAGGGATAAAATGATAGGAAATTTACGAAATTAAGAGTGAAATGACAGGAAATAGAATAAATCAATAAAATTCTGAAAATTGCGAGATGAATCGATTCTTGTTGCCAATCGGTAAAATCAACGAAATTTAATGGATGGACAGTGAAATATTTTACAATTTCCAAAATCCATATCCAATGCAAATAATATTGATTAATGCAGCTGATAAATTGAATATTTAGTTAATGATTTACTCTAGTGAATTTGATGAGATTTGCAATGGCCAATGAAGGCAAAAATTAATATTGATATAACATCATTGAATGGTCCTCAAACACCAAAATCACTGACAAAATCATGCACAATCACAAAACCAGACAATAATTCATATTAACTCAGTTATGAAATCTCATTTACCCGTGCAGACCTACATAAATGGAAAATGCTTCATAATAATTGTTTACTTGTTCTGTTGAATTAGAATAAAGTTTGTCCCGTTTCATCTCAGCTACCGCCTGAATGTACATTGCAATCCTGACAATAATTCATCAAATATCTCTCCGAGCATCGCATTGTACTCACTTAGTGTAAAACCAATTTGTTATAATTCTATTTAAATAAATAAATTTTTCATCGTGTTCATAATTACAGTTATTGCTCATCAGATTGAGAACTCAAATTTTCAATAAGGAAATTTCAGTCAGTAAGGAAACAATTACCAGAAAAATATTTCGAAATTCAATCAATTTCGCAGAGACCAGAAGATAAATTGACAGTTTTTGAGGATTTTCTCTGGACACTTTCTGGGTTTATATTTAGAAATTTATGTTGTTTTATTGGTTCTTTGATTTTACTTCTCATGCTTCAGAAGATTGATTGATAACATATTTTTTGATAATCATCTTTCTTTTTTTCTTCGTTATGCTGCATTCATAGTCAATAAGTCTATACTTAGTAGAATTCAAGAATTCGAGTAGTTAAACAAGGAAAACATGAATAATTTGCAGCATTCGAAATTTGAGTACGTAAACTGATTACTGAAGTTTATCACTAGGGAATGTCAAATAAAGATAGTACAAGATAATATCATGAAACCAACGTACAATGATCGTATTAAAGAAATGCTAGCTACAAAAATAGGAAGGAAAATAGAACTTTTTTTCATTTTCAGTGTTAAAAACAATATCATTATTATATTGTTTTAGAAAGGCAAAATACTTAGCATCCATAGACATAAGACAAAAACATTATATTGGTGGGTTACTGATGATTAAATATTTTGCCCTTTAGTTCTGTTACCAGCATATACCTACATAAGCATACATATCTACACATATATACACACATACATACATATATACATACATATACACATATATACTTATACATATACATGGTTACATGTTTTGAGGGGTTAAAAATACAAGCTATATTTTTAAAAGTAATATAAGTTGGATATATTTGAAAACAAATTAAATTAGCACTTTCGGGTAATCATTAATGACTATATGATCTGAGAGGGGTCATTCATAAAAATTTACAATTTATATTTTTAAATATAATCTAAGTTAGATGTATATTAAGATAATTTAAATTAGTATATCAAGGTGGTAGTTGATGGCTATATGGTTTGTGGGGGGGGTCTTCGATGAAAAAATTTCAACTATAATTTTAAAGGTAACCTAAGTTAAGTATATATATTAAATAGTCTAAATTAGTGGTTGATGGTTGATTAAGTTCAAGAACAATTTTATTTTCCGCCTCTACAGGGCCGCGTGGATCAGTTTTGAATAATACCAGTTTGTCCATTCCAATGTCAGATTTTAATCGAGCTGCTTCCATTTGTGCACGATAAACTTGAGATCGACAATCAGGGATCTTGTCCATTCCAATGTCAGATTTTAATCGAGCTGCTTCCATTTGTGCACGATAAATTTCAGTAATATTAAACAATCTCGTAGCTGAACTCTTCTCAATCATTTTATCGGGAACTTTTTCCTTGGAAACCGGTATAAATGAGATCGCCTTTCACAAGGATAATATTTTGAAAAGATGTAAGACAGAATTTCTGATCACAACCTACATCGCATCGCAAATTCATTTCGACCGCCATTCTTTGAATTTCATTCATCATAATCCAACCGATTTCAATTTAAAAAGCCCTCCAAAACATCCAATTTAAAACAACTCTCTCAGTTTAAAACAACTCCAAAAAATCAAATCCATAATTTTTCTCGCGTCTGTGTGCGCACACCAACCAGAATCGGTCTAACCAGACCGCGCACACAGACGCGATAGAAAAGAGCTAAACAACTGCCAGTCAGAAGCAATCCCCCTCTGACTGGTCGAAACAATGGTTATATGAATAAAGGGGGGTCATTTATCAAAATTTTCTAAATTTATATCGTTAAGATAAGGTAAGTCCAATATACATCTACAATAGTCTGAATTAATGCATTTAGACAATAATTAATGGTTAGGTGATCTGAGGTATTATTAAATTTGATAACTGTACATATATAAGTTTATTTATTGCTATATATATTGTTTTCGATTAATGTATAGTTTGAGGGGGGTACTTATAAAAAAATGTATGTTATACTTTTATAAGTTTCAAATATACACATATAAGTTAGATTATGAATATAAACATTTGTTTCGACGATTAGGTAATTTTGGGGGAAGTAGTTAGGAAAAAATTACAAATTTTAATCTTATGAGTTTATTATCCAGATATCTAATTTGAATTAATATTGTTAACATTGATTTGAACTATTACACACTTGAGGAGGTATTAAGTAAAAAATTTCTTAACAAAATTTTAATATGCATACTTAAGATCTAGGAAAAATTTATGCCTGTAAATATCATTTCAACAGCTTTTGGATCGAATGAAAACATTTTTACAGGAAGAGAATTTTTATTTTATGAATTTATAATTACTTAACTTTTGTGCCGACAATTTACTTTTTATAGTTATTCAACTTAGTGTATAATAATGGGAAGATTTTGCCCGAATTATGAGTTATAAATATGATATTAGTAGCTTATAGATGAAGAAACTTTGTCGTAGATTATGAATATGAACATGAAGAATTTGCACCTACCAAGACCATTTACGATAGAGAAATTTAGATTACATCAAAATAGATTATTTTGTGGGCATCTATAGATAATCTTGGTCCTACTCATCGTATGAACAGTATTCTGACAGGGAATAGTTCAGAATTTTTTAATTCTTTAGCTGCCTTAAAAATTTTTGCGCAGGGATCTCTCTGTTATTTTGAGTTAGTTAGTTTCTTATATTCATCTTGAATCTATAGTTTAAGAGGGATTCGTTTAACAAAAAGGTCGATTTAATTAAAATTTACCTACTTTCCCGACTACACTGAGTACGGTATGATAGGCCCTATTGTAATTTGTATCCACAATTGTTTTTCCCATAATTACTTCGTCCGCATAGTCCCCGTGACTATGCCGACTACCAAGATGGATTTATACGCCCTACTCTTGGTTAAACACCATTTGTTCGTGGCAACCTCTCGCAGTTGAAATCATTTTAATACATGTAGGGTCGTGGACCCGTAATCATTATGAACTGTGCATTCATCAATGAAAAAGTGCATAGGTGCAGGGTTGGCTGGGATCTCACTTCAAAATCATTGATAACCGACGATCTCACTCAAACCTACACTTCTATAGTTAAATAGAAATAATAAAACAAGGTTTCAATAATAATAATTTATAATTCACAATGAAATCGTCCTTACTTACAATCTCGGAAAAATCAAAATTTGGCATAAAAGTAAGCATTGAAAAGTGACGAAATGTGTTAGTTTATATAGTCTCTGTTTGACGTGTAAGTATACATGCGTGCATTGATGCAGTAAAACAAATTCGGATGATTTTAATTCTCGAACATTCGATTTTTAATTTTTATCGATTTTGATGGCGATTTTTCAGTAAGAATTTTTGATTTTATTTTTGAAATTTTGTTTTGAATTATTTTTCATTAAATTTGCCTCCATGATGGATTTCAGCATTTCCAGAACATTCCATGCTAAATTTTATCTATTTCTTATTTTTAAATTGTTTTTTGTTGATTTCTTTTCTAAAATTTTTATATTTTAAACTAAAATATTTATTTTTTATAAATTTTATTTGGTCGTTTGGTGGTCATGATGGATTTCGCCATTTTTATGAATTGTTCTGGACTTTTATTCAAAATTTTGATATAATTTTCTTTACGTAAGATTTTATGGAGATTTTCTTTAATTTTCTTTTTTAATTTTTACTAATCGCCTTTATTCGAATTTGTTTTTGTTGTTTTATGTCTTACGGTTATGTTTGAGTAAGTTTTTGTGTAATACTTCTTGCTCGTGTTTTATTTATTTTTAATTCAGATGTTTTATTTTTGGGTATATTATCTCTCTATTGGTGTTTTTATATATTTTTATTTAAGTAAACTTAATGCTGGGTATGCATGTTGTTTACATTTCATCCCATTCCTAACTTTGGGTTTTGAAATCAGTTCTAGCCCAACAATATGAATTAGGATTAACACCCGAAGCACACGACAGCATTTATCACAAAAATTTCAGTCAGTAAGGAACAATTACCAGAAAAATATTTCGAAATTCAATCAATTTCGCAGAGACCAGAAGATAAATTGACAGTTTTTTGAGGATTTTCTCTGGACACTTTCTGGGTTTATATTTAGAAATTTATGTTGTTTATTGGTTCTTTGATTTTACTTCTCATGCTTCAGAAGATTGATTGATAACATATTTTTTGATAATCATCTTTCTTTTTTTCTTCGTTATGCTGCATTCATAGTCAATAAGTCTATACTTAGTAGAATTCAAGAATTCGAGTAGTTAAACAAGGAAAACATGAATAATTTGCAGCATTCGAAATTTGAGTACGTAAACTGATTACTGAAGTTTATCACTAGGGAATGTCAAATAAAGATAGTACAAGATAATATCATGAAACCAACGTACAATGATCGTATATAAAGAAATGCTAGCTACAAAAATAGGAAGGAAAATAGAACTTTTTTTCATTTTCAGTGTTAAAAACAATATCATTATTATATTGTTTTAGAAAGGGCAAAATACTTAGCATCCATAGACATAAGACAAAAACATTATATTGGTGGGTTACTGATGATTAAATATTTTGCCCTTTAGTTCTGTTACCAGCATATACCTACATAAGCATACATATCTACACATATATACACACATACATACATATATACATACATATACACATATATACTTATACATATACATGGTTACATGTTTTGAGGGGTTTAAAAATACAAGCTATATTTTTAAAAGTAATATAAGTTGGATATATTTGAAAACAAATTAAATTAGCACTTTCGGGTAATCATTAATGACTATATGATCTGAGAGGGGTCATTCATAAAAATTTACAATTTATATTTTTAAATATAATCTAAGTTAGATGTATATTAAGATAATTTAAATTAGTATATCAAGGTGGTAGTTGATGGCTATATGGTTTGTGGGGGGGGGTCTTCGATGAAAAAATTTCAACTATAATTTTAAAGGTAACCTAAGTAAGTATATATATTAAATAGTCTAAATTAGTGGTTGATGGTTGATTAAGTTCAAGAACAATTTTATTTCCGCCTCTACAGGGCCGCGTGGATCAGTTTGATAATACCAGTTTGTCCATTCCAATGTCAGATTTTAATCGAGCTGCTTCCATTTGTGCACGATAAACTTGAGATCGACAATCAGGGATCTTGTCCATTCCAATGTCAGATTTTAATCGAGCTGCTTCCATTTGTGCACGATAATTTCAGTAATATTAAACAATCTCGTAGCTGAACTCTTCTCAATCATTTTATCGGGAACTTTTCCTTGGAAACCGGTATAAATGAGATCGCCTTTCACAAGGATAATATTTTGAAAAGATGTAAGACAGAATTTCTGATCACAACCTACATCGCATCGCAAATTCATTCGACCGCCATTCTTTGAATTCATTCATCATAATCCAACCGATTTCAATTTAAAAAGCCCTCCAAACATCCAATTTAAAACAACTCTCTCAGTTTAAACAACTCCAAAAAATCAAATCCATAATTTTTCTCGCGTCTGTGTGCGCACACCAACCAGAATCGGTCTAACCAGACCGCGCACACAGACGCGATAGAAAAGAGCTAACAACTGCCAGTCAGAAGCAATCCCCCTCTGACTGGTCGAAACAATGGGTTATATGAATAAAGGGGGGGTCATTTATCAAAATTTTCTAAATTTATATCGTTAAGATAAGGTAAGTCCAATATACATCTACAATAGTCTGAATTAATGCATTTAGACAATAATTAATGGTTAGGTGATCTGAGGTATTATTAAATTTGATAACTGTACATATATAAGTTTATTTATTGCTATATATATTGTTTTCGATTAATGTATAGTTTGAGGGGGTACTTATGAAAAAATGTATGTTATAACTTTTATAAGTTTCAAATATACACATATAAGTTAGATTATGAATATAAACATTTGTTTCGACGATTAGGTAATTTTGGGGGGAAGTAGTTAGAGAAAAAATTACAAATTTTAATCTTATGAGTTTATTATCCAGATATCTAATTTGAATTAATATTGTTAACATTGATTTGAACTATTACACACTTGAGGAGGTATTAAGTAAAAAAATTTCTTAACAAAATTTTAATATGCATACTTAAGATCTAGGAAAAATTTATGCCTGTAAATTATCATTTCAACAGCTTTTGGATCGAATGAAAACTTTTTACAGGAAGAGAATTTTTTATTAAAAAAAAAATTTAAAAAAAAAAAACAAAAATAAAAAAAAAATAAAAATTAAAAAAAACAAAAAATTAAAATAAATAAAAAAAGAAAAAAAAAAAAAAAAATAAAAATTCTCTTCCTGTAAAAATGTTTTCATTCGATCCAAAAGCTGTTGAAATGATAATTTACAGGCATAATTTTTCCTAGATCTTAAGTATGGCATATTAAAATTTGTTAAGAAATTTTTTTACTTAATACCTCCTCAAGTGTGTAATAGTTCAAATCAATGTTAACATATTAATTCAAATTAGATATCTGGATAATAAACTCATAAGATTAAAATTTGTAATTTTTTCCTAACTACTTCCCCCCAAAATTACCTAATCGTCGAAACAAATGTTTATATTCATAATCTAACTTATATGTGTATATTGAAACTTATAAAAGTATAACATACATTTTTTCATAAGTACCCCCTCAAACTATACATTAATCGAAAACAATATATATAGCAATAAATAAACTTATATATGTACAGTTATCAAATTTAATAATACCTCAGATCACCTAACCATTAATTATTGTCTAAATGCATTAATTCAGACTATTGTAGATGTATATTGGACTTACCTTATCTTAACGATATAAATTTAGAAAATTTTGATAAATGACCCCCCTTTATTCATATAACCATTGTTTCGACCAGTCAGAGGGGGATTGCTTCTGACTGGCAGTTGTTTAGCTCTTTTCTATCGCGTCCTGTGTGCGCGGTCTGGTTAGACCGATTCTGGTTGGTGTGCGCACACAGACGCGAGAAAAATTATGGATTTGATTTTTTGGAGTTGTTTAAACTGAGAGAGTTGTTTTAAATTGGATGTTTGGAGGGCTTTTTAAATTGAAATCGGTTGGATTATGATGAATGAAATTCAAAGAATGGCGGTCGAAATGAATTTGCGATGCGATGTAGGTTGTGATCAGAAATTCTGTCTTACATCTTTTCAAAATATTATCCTTGTGAAAGGCGATCTCATTTATACCGGTTTCCAAGGAAAAGTTCCCGATAAAATGATTGAGAAGAGTTCAGCTACGAGATTGTTTAATATTACTGAAATTTATCGTGCACAAATGGAAGCAGCTCGATTAAAATCTGACATTGGAATGGACAAGATCCCTGATTGTCGATCTCAAGTTTATCGTGCACAAATGGAAGCAGCTCGATTAAAATCTGACATTGGAATGGACAAACTGGTATTATTCAAAACTGATCCACGCGGCCCTGTAGAGGCGGAAAATAAAATTGTTCTTGAACTTAATCAACCATCAACCACTAATTTAGACTATTTAATATATATACTTAACTTAGGTTACCTTTAAAATTATAGTTGAAATTTTTTCATCGAAGACCCCCCCCACAAACCATATAGCCATCAACTACCACCTTGATATACTAATTTAAATTATCTTAATATACATCTAACTAGATTATATTTAAAAATATAAATTGTAAATTTTTATGAATGACCCCTCTCAGATCATATAGTCATTAATGATTACCCGAAAGTGCTAATTTAATTTGTTTTCAAATATATCCAACTTATATTACTTTTAAAAATATAGCTTGTATTTTTAACCCCTCAAAACATGTAACCATGTATATGTATAAGTATATATGTGTATATGTATGTATATATGTATGTATGTGTGTATATATGTGTAGATATGTTATGCTTATGTAGGTATATGCTGGTAACAGAACTAAAGGGCAAAATATTTAATCATCAGTAACCCACCAATATAATGTTTTTGTCTTATGTCTATGGATGCTAAGTATTTTGCCTTCTAAAACAATATAATAATGATATTGTTTTTAACACTGAAAATGAAAAAAAGTTCTATTTTCCTTCCTATTTTTGTAGCTAGCATTTCTTTAATACGATCATTGTACGTTGGTTTCATGATATTATCTTGTACTATCTTTATTTGACATTCCCTAGTGATAAACTTCAGTAATCAGTTTACGTACTCAATTTCGAATGCTGCAAAATTATTCATGTTTTCCTTGTTTAACTACTCGAATTCTTGAATTCTACTAAGTATAGACTTATTGACTATGAATGCAGCATAACGAAGAAAAAAAGAAAGATGATTATCAAAAAATATGTTATCAATCAATCTTCTGAAGCATGAGAAGTAAAATCAAAGAACCAATAAAACAACATAAATTTCTAATATAAAACCCAGAAAGTGTCCAGAGAAAATCCTCAAAAACTGTCAATTTATCTTCTGGTCTCTGCGAAATTGATTGAATTTCGAAATATTTTTCTGGTAATTGTTTCCTTACTGACTGAAATTTTTGTGATAAATGCTGTCGTGTGCTTCGGGTGTTAATCCTAATTCATATTGTTGGGCTAGAACTGATTTCAAACCCAAAGTTAGGAATGGGATGAAATGTAAACAACATGCATACCCAGCATTAAGTTTACTTAAATAAAAATATATAAAACACCAATAGAGAGATAATATACCCAAAAATAAAACATCTGAATTAAAAATAAAATAAAACACGAGCAAGAAGTATTACACAAAAAACTTACTCAAACATAACCGTAAGACATAAACAACAAAACAAATTCGAATAAGGCGATTAGTAAAAATTAAAAAAGAAAATTAAAGAAAATCTCCATAAAATCTTACGTAAGAAAATTATATCAAAATTTTGAATAAAAGTCCAGAACAATTCATAAAAATGGCGAAATCCATCATGACCACCAAACGACCAAATAAAATTTATAAAAAATAAATATTTTAGTTTAAAATATAAAAATTTTAGAAAAGAAATCAACAAAAACAATTTAAAAATAAGAAATAGATAAAATTTAGCATGAATGTTCTGGAAATGCTGAAATCCATCATGGAGGCAAATTTAATGAAAAATAATTCAAAAACAAAATTTCAAAAATAAAATCAAAAATTCTTACTGAAAAATCGCCATCAAAATCGATAAAAAATTAAAAATCGAATGTTCGAGAATTAAAATCATCGAATTTGTTTACTGCATCAATGCACGCATGTATACTTACACGTCAAACAGAGACTATATAAACTAACACATTTCGTCACTTTCAATGCTTACTTTTATGCCAAATTTTGATTTTTCCGAGATTGTAAGTAAGGACGATTTCATTGTGAATTATAAATTATTATTATTGAAACCTTGTTTTATTATTTCTATTTAACTATAGAAGTGTAGGTTTGAGTGAGATCGTCGGTTATCAATGATTTTGAAGTGAGAATCCCAGCCAACCCTGCACCTATGCACTTTTCATTGATGAATGCACAGTTCATAATGATTACGGGTCCACGACCCTACATGTATTAAAATGATTTCAACTGCGAGAGGTTGCCACGAACAAATGGTGTTTAACCAAGAGTAGGGCGTATAAATCCATCTTGGTAGTCGGCATAGTCACGGGGACTATGCGGACGAAGTAATTATGGGAAAACAATTGTGGATACAAATTACAATAGGGCCTATCATACCGTACTCAGTGTAGTCGGGAAAGTAGGTAAATTTTAATTAAATCGACCTTTTTGTTAAAACGAATCCCTCTTAAACTATAGATTCAAGATGAATATAAGAAACTAACTAACTCAAAATAACAGAGAGATCCCTGCGCAAAAATTTTTAAGGCAGCTAAAGAATTAAAAATTCTGAACTATTCCCTGTCAGAATACTGTTCATACGATGAGTAGGACCAAGATTATCTATAGATGCCCACAAAATAATCTATTTTGATGTAATCTAAATTTCTCTATCGTAAATGGTCTTGGTAGGTGCAAATTCTTCATGTTCATATTCATAATCTACGACAAAGTTTCTTCATCTATAAGCTACTAATATCATATTTATAACTCATAATTCGGGCAAAATCTTCCCATTATTATACACTAAGTTGAATAACTATAAAAAGTAAATTGTCGGCACAAAAGTTAAGTAATTATAAATTCATAAAATAAAAATTCTCTTCCTGTAAAAATGTTTTCATTCGATCCAAAAGCTGTTGAAAATGATAATTTACAGGCATAAATTTTTCCTAGATCTTAAGTATGCATATTAAAATTTTGTTAAGAAATTTTTTACTTAATACCTCCTCAAGTGTGTAATAGTTCAAATCAATGTTAACAATATTAATTCAAATTAGATATCTGGATAATAAACTCATAAGATTAAAATTTGTAATTTTTTCCTAACTACTTCCCCCCAAAATTACCTAATCGTCGAAACAAATGTTTATATTCATAATCTAACTTATATGTGTATATTTGAAACTTATAAAAGTATAACATACATTTTTTCATAAAGTACCCCCTCAAAACTATACATTAATCGAAAACAATATATATAGCAATAAATAAACTTATATATGTACAGTTATCAAATTTAATAATACCTCAGATCACCTAACCATTAATTATTGTCTAAATGCATTAATTCAGACTATTGTAGATGTATATTGGACTTACCTTATCTTAACGATATAAATTTAGAAAATTTTGATAAATGACCCCCCTTTATTCATATAACCATTGTTTCGACCAGTCAGAGGGGGATTGCTTCTGACTGGCAGTTGTTTAGCTCTTTTCTATCGCGTCTGTGTGCGCGGTCTGGTTAGACCGATTCTGGTTGGTGTGCGCACACAGACGCGAGAAAAATTATGGATTTGATTTTTTGGAGTTGTTTAAACTGAGAGAGTTGTTTTAAATTGGATGTTTTGGAGGGCTTTTTAAATTGAAATCGGTTGGATTATGATGAATGAAATTCAAAGAATGGCGGTCGAAATGAATTTGCGATGCGATGTAGGTTGTGATCAGAAATTCTGTCTTACATCTTTTCAAAATATTATCCTTGTGAAAGGCGATCTCATTTATACCGGTTTCCAAGGAAAAGTTCCGATAAAATGATTGAGAAGAGTTCAGCTACGAGATTGTTTAATATTACTGAAATTTATCGTGCACAAATGGAAGCAGCTCGATTAAAATCTGACATTGGAATGGACAAGATCCCTGATTGTCGATCTCAAGTTTATCGTGCACAAATGGAAGCAGCTCGATTAAAATCTGACATTGGAATGGACAAACTGGTATTATTCAAAACTGATCCACGCGGCCCTGTAGAGGCGGAAAATAAAATTGGTTCTTGAACTTAATCAACCATCAACCACTAATTTAGACTATTTAATATATATACTTAACTTAGGTTACCTTTAAAATTATAGTTGAAATTTTTTCATCGAAGACCCCCCCACAAACCATATAGCCATCAACTACCACCTTGATATACTAATTTAAATTATCTTATATACATCTAACTTAGATTATATTTAAAAATATAAATTGTAAATTTTTATGAATGACCCCTCTCAGATCATATAGTCATTAATGATTACCCGAAAGTGCTAATTTAATTTGTTTTCAAATATATCCAACTTATATTACTTTAAAAATATAGCTTGTATTTTTAACCCCTCAAAACCATGTAACCATGTATATGTATAAGTATATATGTGTATATGTATGTATATATGTATGTATGTGTGTATATATGTGTAGATATGTATGCTTATGTAGGTATATGCTGGTAACAGAACTAAAGGGCAAAATATTTAATCATCAGTAACCCACCAATATAATGTTTTTGTCTTATGTCTATGGATGTCAAGTATTTTGCCTTTCTCAAACAATATAATAATGATATTGTATTTAACACTGAAAATGAAAAAAAGTTTTATTTTCCTTCCTATTTTTGTAGCTAACATTTCTTTAATACGATCATTGTACGTTGGTTTCATGATATTATCTTGTACTATCTTTATTTGACATTCCCTAGTGATAAACTTCAGTAATCAGTTTACGTACTCAAATTTCGAATGCTGCAAATTATTCATGTTTTCCTTGTTTAACTACCCGAATTCTTGAATTCTACTAAGTATAGACTTATTGACTATGAATGCAACATAACGAAGAAAAAAAGAAAGATGATTATCAAAAAATATGTTATCAATCAATCTTCTGAAGCATGAAAAGTAAAATCAAAGAACCAATAAAACAACATAAATTTCTAAATATAAACCCAGAAAGTGTCCAGAGAAAATCCTCAAAAACTGTCAATTTATCTTCTGGTCTCTGCGAAATTGATTGAATTTCGAAATATTTTTTTGGTAATTGTTTCCTTCCCGACTGAAATTTCCTTATTGAAAATTTGAGTTCTCAATCTGATGAGCAATAACTGTAATTATGAACACGATGAAAAATTTATTTATTTAAATAAAATTATAACAAATTGGTTTTACACTGTGAGTACAATGCGGTGCTCGGATAGAGATATTTGATGAATTATTGTCAGGATTACAATGTACATTCAGGCGGTAGCTGAGATGAAACGGGACAAACTTTATTCTAATTCAACAGAACAAGTAAACAATTATTATGAAGCATTTTCCATTTATGTAGGTCTGCACGGGTAAATGAGAATTTATAACTGAGTTAATATGAATTATTGTCTGGTTTTGTGATTGTGCATGATTTTGTCAGTGATTTTGGTGTTTGAGGACCATTCAATGATGTTATATCAATATTTTTTTTGCCTTCATTGGCCATTGCAAATCATCATCAAATTCACTAGAGTAAATCATTAACTAAATATTCAATTTATCAGCTGCATTAATCAATATTATTTGCATTGGATATGGATTTTGGAAATTGTAAAATATTTCACTGTCCATCCATTAAATTTCGTTGATTTTACCGATTGGCAACAAGAATCGAATCATCTCGCAATTTTCAGAATTTTATTGATTTATTCTATTTCCTGTCATTTCACTCTTAATTTCGTAAATTTCCTATCATTTTATCCCTTTCAGTCATCGCCAGAATGATTTGCACACAACCATTCAATTCCTAAAATCAATTTATCATCAACAATAATCAAATTCTCTCAATTCTCACTTTGCATTTTCTGTCGACAATTATTATTTGATGATCCAATTCTGATTTATCAATTTAAATATTTATAATTGATTAGAATCAATTCAATCAATTATTTTACTCTCATCAACTCAAATTTGCTTATTTATCGATTTGATCGTATCATTTCTACATCTGTCATTTATCTCGATATGCATCTGATCCAATTTCTTCATCAAATTATTATTGCTATTCCTCATCAGGTTTTCAGTTTTTGATTATTTTGCTGAATTATTTATTGCAATATTCAATAAATCAATCAGATATTTCATTTAATTTTATCACATTGATTTTATTTTTTAATATTCGATTAGTTCATCTTTTCTCGTGTCATTTGTTATTAATACTTTTATTTATTTTTCATCAGTTGATTATTCTCATCCCTCAATGACTCAATTCTTAGATCCGTTTCTCGAATCGTTTTCATTAGTTCTCTCATCTCCTAATAGTCCCATCGATTCAATCAATATTTTATTATGGCCCTCAAAAATTCAATTTATAACTGCTGACCTCCATAAACTGATAGCCGATATATCACTGAAAGGACATTTCACACTTCTTGTTGAGCATAATTTCATTTTAATAAGTTTGCATTCATGGCCAAATTTTCATTTTCGATAATTCATTGTAATATTAGAATCTGAATGATATGCCTCATATTGATATACTGAACAATTGACATTGAATTCTCAATAAATTGGCTGACAAATTTAAGTCAACTAAATCCCCAAATTGCTTGAATGACATTGTTGATAATCCCATTACAAATGCTGCATCTATCATCATTAGATAGATCATTGACAATTATAAATTTGATCTCTGATAGCAATTGTGAAATTTTATTTAATTTTTCATGTATATATGACAGTTTGTCTGAATTATAAAATAATTTATAATTCAACATTAATATATTTGAAAAATAAATTATTAAAATTACTAAACTATTTCAAAACATTTAATTTTAACGAAAATATTTTCGAAGAATAGAAATGTTCAGAAAACAATGTTTCCTGAGAAATATTTGATTAATTTAAACAATATATAATTAAATTACAACTTTATTAATTAAAAATTTAACATAAATATATATGAAAATTATAAAAATATTTCAAAACATTTAATATTATAAACAAAAATATTTTTGAAGAATAGAAATTTTCAAAAAATCGTGTTTCAGGAGAAAGATTTGATTAATTTAAACATTTAACCAATTAATTAGTCAGCTGTAAGAATAGCAAATTGTAGTATATGGACACTCGCAACCTCCCGTAGAGATAAAGTATAAAAAATGCATTTTCAGTAGAAATCGCCTTTACTTTATTAGTGAAAATAAAATTTTCGATATTTTTAAAACATCTCATATATTTTAATTTTAGGTCCATTCAACTAAGACAATTCAACTAAAAACCATTAGCACATCTCTAAAGTGTTTTTGTATTTGAACCTTCATCATTAATGTAAAAATTGAATCCATTTAACTTTTGGCACTTAGAAGATGTGTTGTTTAAGTGTTCTAGGGTTGTTGTTATATTTGTCATTAACTCTTTTCTAAAAGTCATGATTATTTGATGTTTTACCATCCGAGTGCCCATGGAAGCAACTAGGTTGGTAACGTTCATAGTAACTGAAAATCAATGAGTATGTGAGCTCCACTATTTGATTTACCTCTCATTGCATTTCTATTTTCGAGTTCCTGATTGCTGATAGAAGATCTTACGTCGCTTTACCATTACCCATCCATTTCTTGGATTATTGTTCTCTCTTGTTCATTATTTTGCCCCCCCCCTTAATTTGATGGTATTCGATGTTGCCTTCTTAGTGATCTGCTCTTATTTCTTATTTTTATCCAAGAAGAATCTAAAGACTTTCAAAACAGGCTTGTTATCTCAACACGGTAACTTTGGTGGATTTGCAACAGGTGTTCATCATGGGCAATCCTTGTGCAGGGTAACCTAGTTTGATTTCCACCATTGAGTCGCTTGAGTCATCTGGAAATAGGATGGCAAATTTGACCATGCTTAAATCTCCCGGAATTCGGACTAAATCCCATTCGGACGTCATAGTACAATAGGGCTTACATCGCTCTAAAACTGTGCCGTTAGACCAAACTGATTTTAAACTATATTGAGATCGTCTCGGTAAACCTAATGGCACAGGTGAACTATTCTGTTAGAATCCTTCTGACCGTACTTCCGCTGATCATCCATACGACCTAAATAAAAATATGATCATGATTTATATAAATAAAATGCTAAGAATAACAAAAAGAAATGAAAAATTATGCTAAAGTAGCGATGTTGAATGAAGGACAAATATTGAACCTAAGAAAATCATATCATCGTCTAAGGAATGAAAGAATCGATCAAAGTCGGACTATAGGACGACCGGAAACGAATGTTCAAAAATCATAAATCGAAATGAGTGGGAAAAGACCAGATATCAAGGACAATTTTGAGAAGGATAACAGTGGCCCGAGACATTATAAGGAATCGATTAAGAGATATGTTTATCCAAGCCACGATAATCGCATGCGAAGATGTTGGGCTTGTAGAGAAGAAAGTTATCTAAGATCAGAATGCCTAAATGTCAAATGCAACCATTGTCACTAGAATGAACACTTCAAACACCAGTGTTATGAAGTTAGTCTATAACGGAAGTTCCAGAGTTCTCGGTATATGGCTGCCTTCGAAGACGAGTGCGAACGATCGGTCGAAGGAGATGATCCAAATGAATTTTCTCCGACATCTGGGGAAGTGATCGGAGCTATAAATTGAATGTAAGTGATATTTCAAACAATTTTTGCATGGATTACAATAATTGTGAATGTATGTCGAAAATTAAAACGAATCCTAACAAATGTGATTAATGATAAAATATATACTATACTGCCCGACACTATTTTTAGCACAGTAAGAAATTTCGTTACAAAATCATGAATAATGTAATAAATGAAATAAATTTTGTATGATTGTAATTAATATAGTAATACTTTTAATAATTATCACTACTTAGACATATATTATTTTTTGTTTAAATAATATTTGAATTCTTAGGTTTTTTAAAAATTAAAATACGACACAATTTTAGCACACTTTAAAGATTTTTAAGTATTAATAATTTTAACCTATTTTTTTATACTACTTTATATGATTTTAATGTTTATAATAATTTTAGAATTGATTATGAGATCTCCAGATTTAAAGAAAGTTGCTATAAAGATGAAACAGGAAGGTAACAGTTATGGTACAATTGGCACCATTTTGGGCATGTTTAGATATGCTGTTAAGAATTTAGTCACCTACAAATATGTGTTACATAAACGCAAACGTGGAAACAGAAGAAAAATAAGTAAAGCAGACGCGTTATCCATCAAAAGAGAAATTGCACGGATAACGAGAGCACAGGAAAAAGTTAATTCGCCCAAGATCAAGAGAAATTGTGGGCTAGCTGTATCAACAAGGACAGTACAAAGGTATATGCAGCTTGCTGGTATGAAATACGCAAAAGTTATCACGAAATCATCCTATCTAAGAAACACAAGGAAGAAAGAATGAAAGTGATAACAGAATGGATTTCGACCAATCACATTTGGGAGAATACTATATTCTCAGACGAAGAAAGGTTCACACTTGATGGACCAGATTGTTGGATGACATATATTCCGAAAACATCAAAATATGTGAGTAATATTCGGCAATGTCATGGAGGTGGAATTATGGTCTGGCTGATGATCCTTCCTAACGGACTTCTATCTTTCCACATGATAACTGGCAAATTTAAGTCGACCGATTACATTACCCTGTTGAAGACCTTTGCTGTGCCAATAATGAAAGTTAACCTAAAGAGGAATTTTTACTTCCAGCAAGACAATTGCACAGTATACAAAGCACGGATTGTCCAAGATTATCCGAAATCAAGTAATATATCAACGATTACATGGCCGTCACGAAGTCCAGACTTGAACATAGTTGAGGATGTCTGGAAGATGATTTCAGATATGGTTTATGACGGACCGCAGTTCTTAAACATAGCTGTTTTAGAAAAAAAAATTACGGATGTCATATCTCTTATCAACTGTACCAGGCGACATAAAATTTTGGATTTCTATGCATCAATAAGATTGAGACTGTGTAAAGTTCTGAGTAATCACGGAAATTTGTATAATTGTTAAGTATTAGTGTGTATAAATAAAGTGTGCTAAAAATTGTGTCGTATTTTAATTTTTAAAAAACCTAAGAATTCAAATATTATTTAAACAAAAAATAATATATGTCTAAGTAGTGATAAATATTAAAAGTATTACTATATTAATTACAATCATACAAAATTTATTTCATTTATTACATTATTCATGATTTTGTAACGAAATTTCTTACTGTGCTAAAAATAGTGTCGGGCAGTAAATGAAAGTAATTCTATAATAAAATATGATTCATTGAAGGGTAGACAAATCACTGAAGCTAGATCTTTTAATAATCTTGATACTTGAACAAAGATAAGTATGATCTAACGAGATTTATTTGAAAATTCCTAATTACTAGAATTAAAACGGAGCAGTTTAACAGTTGAGTATGCTAATTATAGCTCTCTAAGAATAATGGTTGCAGTTACACTTAAAATCAAAATTAAATAAATAATTCAGAGTAAAGATATTGCATTTTATTTTGCTGAAGAAATTTCATCAAAACTAATTGACGGATTGAACATTGTAGAAGAATTTTGGAATTAATTAGAAATAGACAATAAGAATATATAGTACAAAGGATTAATAAATACAATTAATGGATAAAGTTGTGAAATTTGAATGCAGTGATAAAATATAGCTGGCGTAGTTTAAAATTAGGATAACATATTTATGGGACATTGATGTGATACAGGGAAAACTTATATTATAATACATGAAATTATTACCTCAGGTAAACTAATAATTATATATCCGAAGCGACAACCACTTCATTTGATTGTAAAAAATAATTGATCAAATTAAAGGGAGTAGTATATGGAATAGTTAAAGTATGTGATTCGCCGTTGAATACACCATTTGTTTGTGTGAAGAGACAAGATGATGAAATCAGAATATGTTTAAACTTACATGGACTTAGCAGTGTAGCCGAAAGTTTTCTTTTTTAGAACATCTTGATCAAACATTTCTTATCAACTATTCCAATTTTGATAAGTGCCATTGTCAAAGCAGTTTTAAGGTCCATCAATGGTCTGTATAACAAATCCAAGTATTGAAAATCGCCATATTCTTTGATTCCACTTCTTATTTTTAAAAATGTCTGAATAATAGAATTATATTAGCTTAAATAACATTGCTGATATAAGAAATACATTGATAAATTAGTTGTTTTAATATTGTAGATAAAATAAGGTCAAATAAAAAATTGCTTTGTATTTTTATTATGATGCATGAAAAGTTCGAAAATATGGAATTGTTAAGGAATTCCAATGTTATTTTAGATAAAATTGCAGATGATTTGATTTGCATTTATTGTAAAAAGATTTTAATAAATGCTCACCAAGCTCCATGTGGTTGCAAATTTTGTCGTAAATGTATTGATACAATAATTAAAGCTGGAAACGAATTTTGTCCAGGGAATACTGAAGATTGTAAAGAAAATGGATTTTTAAAAGAAATTAACTTAAGTGTTGATTATAGAACAAATAATATTATTTTTAAGTTGAAAGTTAAATGCCCTAATTCAAATTGTCATTATGAATGTGAGTTTAAAAATATGGATGATCATTTTAATTTATGCAATAAGTTAATTGATTGTAAGTCAAGAAATGGTGTAAATAATGAAGCCAATTCAGATTACATCGAATTGTCCATTTTGGTCAATAAGTTATTAGAATCAGTCAATGAATTAGCGCATCAAGAAGATAATAATAAATCGGAAATTCATAAATTAAAAGAAGTTAGTGAAGAATTTAGATTAAATCAAAATTCTTCATTAATTGAATTAATTCAAAATGAAATTAACAAATCAAAAAAGTCAATTGATAAAATCAATATTAATGGAAAAGATACTCTTAAACTAAGCGAAAATGGAGATCATGAAAATATTTGTTTGGAATTAAAACGTGAATTACGTAAACGGGAATCGGAAATAGTGTCTGTAAAACAAGAAATTGATGTTATTAAAATGGTAAGAAGTTTATGATATTAATAAGTATTTATTTTTTAATAATTATGAAATTAAAATGATAAAAATAATAATTCAAAAGTTACATAATAATCACAAGAGAAATTGATTTATCTTGCTTTGTTTCGTAATCAATGTCAATTATTACACAATATCATTTGGAAATTTAGTCAATGTCGTTTGGGTAGCTTGTGGCTTTAAAATTAAAAATTTTTATTTAATATTTTTGTCCTCAAATATAGAATTATGTTGATATTAATTGGGGTATGAAATTTATTGAACTTGCCTTTAAATTATAATGTCCATATATTATAATTGATATTTCATATAGTGACAGTAGTTGTTTGCTTGTAATTTCTTATAATTACTTTTCAATGGTGAGTTGGATTTAATTATTTATAATTTTGTTATTCTTACCATTAGTTAAATCAAACAAATAGAATTTTAATTTAATTAGTAATATCAAAAATAAAACAGTTAAATTGCTCTTTTATCTTCTTACTTCATCCCACAAGTTTTAATCAGGGAAAACCCTCGCAAATGTTCAGCAAATATGCAAAATCAGAGAGGGGATTCCTACCCTATTTGATTTAACTCGTAATTCAGGCGTATTCTGACGATTTCAAACGACAAATGGAAGTTCATTTTGAAGAGAAGCTCAGTGGTTTCATCACCGAAATGAGAGCGGTTGGAATTGTTTTCATTTCGTAAAAATAGTCAATGTTGAATGTTAGGTATTTGAGATGGAATTGGGTCGAGTGCGTGGTGAACATTCTGGTTTGCACGTAAGCCCGATTAGCGAGCTTGCGGTGAGTTTTTCTGTCGTTGAGGTGTTTATATTGATCTCAATGGATATTAGACTGAAACTCAGCAACCAATCATAGGAAATGGCGCCATTGTGGATCCGTACGTTTGGCGAATCAGTGAGTTTTCTACGAAAAACAAAGAGGTCGACAACAGTTTGGATTTCTTTACCCAAGACAAATGCTATTTGGTACGGATGGTGCTCAATCGGGGGATGATTGGGACGGAATTCTATATCGATTTGGTGCTCGTTGACGAAGGTTGCGAGCCGAATGACGGCTTTCCCATGAATCGACAAGTGAGAATCAATATACTCAATCAGGCAACCAATGTTCCTTTTGTCGGTTTCACCAAAACTTGCTCCATGAATAAAGGCGATACCGATAATATTGCTCGATGCTCATTTGCTGAGCTCCCATTGGATGCCGTATTAAAGGATGACTCGATTATCCTAGAATGTATCATTTAGATTATATGTTGCTAGATTGATCATATTGCCAACCGATTTGGTCGCTTTTGTGTATTTTCCTATAGTAAATTGTCTGTAAATTTATATGAATTTTTCATTGGTCCATTTTTATAGTCAATCAAATTTTGTATGCTTTTTATATTGTTTTGAGTTTTCAAATTGATTGATATTTTGTTGCATAACAAATGGTGTTTTCAAAATTTTAATGGGCAAATTATTGATTTTCCTAATTGAAATAATTATCTGTATAGATTTGGTATGATTACGCAATCAGGTAAGCATGGTGATTTGATTGGCACATTTATATGCCATCGTACAGTTCATGATACGCGAGTTAATATTTAGGACGGGCCGTGCTGATAGGTAGCCAAACAAGACCATGGAGCTTGGTGAGAGGGTAATATTGTACATTTTGAGCTCTGTTGCATCTCCATGATATTTTAATGTCTTTTTTGCGTGCGCTAACATATTTATAATAATAAAATTGAATTTTAAAGTTGTTTAGTCGCCGCAATTTGAAACCGAAGGGTTGTAGTAATTATAATAAATGTAATAGGATGTTCTTGTCATTTTAAAGCTAAAGAGTGGGAATTACTTTTATAATAAAAATAATTGAGCAATTTCTTATTATGCATAATCAAAACAAACAAATTTATATCGAATAACTTCGCTGTGTTTTCATCATTTCGACAGAGACCGCAGATTAATTTTGTATTTCATACTTTTTAAAATCACATCAAGTCGCAGTTTACCGAACATCGAAACTCAAGGAAAAAGTAGAAGACACAAGATTAGGAATGAATAAGCAAGGAACAATAGGAGAATAGGGTCCTACACCTTCGGAGGTAAGCCCATGAACTCAGAGGTGCGTCAGATCATTTGCAGTTCTTATGTCAGAGCTCATTCTTTGCTAACAGCTGTTGGGCTAGAAAAATCTTCTATTCTTTTGTTTTAATCTTTCTTGTTTAAGGATAAGTTTTGTTTAAATTAATAGAGTTAAAAAAGGGATATAAAGGTCGGCTGAAGTGATAACACAGCAAATAAAAAGCATAAAATAAAATTAAATAATATGAAAAACACCAAATAAAACAAAATAAAAACATAACATAAGAGAAAATTAAATAAAAACCAAAGTAATAAAATGAAAACGGCAAGAAGTTGCATAAGAAACATACGATAAGCGCATTAAAACAAAATAATCGCGGAAATGAAACACTGAATGCAGAAAAACGCCTTAAATAAAGATGACGGACGAACGCGATTAAACAGGCAATCAGGATTCGAAAATAAAAAGGTAATAAAATTCAAAATTAATTAATTAAAAGTAAAAAATAGAGTTAACCAATTAAAAATGTTTTATTAAGTAAAATAAAATAGTTAAAACTAAATATGGTAAAATGACATACTGGTCGATCTTGAATTCGAGTAAATGAGATGGATTCGGTCGCATTAACGACATCTGACGACACAGTCTTTGACCAGAATCAATAATGATAACGGATCATCTATAATGACCTTGTGGGACTACACTAGAACTACAAAGTTATAACATTTAGAGTCCCCCGCATAATGACCATATGATTGACTAAAACTTTTCAACATGATTATTAATGTGCATGACCAAACAAGATTAAATCAAATAGATCTAGCATCATCGCATTCACAGTATCAAGTAGGGATATATAAAGCACCATTCAAGGAGCTGGTGTTGATGAAATGACGAAAAGGATCGTATACCGAGGAACAAATACGCCTGGATGTCTATTTTCAATACGTGTTTCTGTCTGTCTTCGTTAAAATCCACTTGTGTTACACAAACTATAACGCAAAATTCCAGAATTAACTGTAAATATTATTGTTGATAAATAAAAAATTTACTACTATGCTATAACTAGACGATTAGCGAAAAGGAAGTACTCACCAGAACACCATTAGTTAAATACAATGAAGACGTACATAAAGCCAAATGTATAATTGAAATACCTACTGTCATCACAAGACCCGGACATTCTCCTTAACTCTAATATTGTAATGGTTTGGTGTTTCTCATTGACTAGTTTTACTCGAAAACTTAATAAACGTGCGATTTTGGACCATCGTAATGTTTGGGTGTGATGTTTTCTTATATTCCTTTATTCATTTAGAATATGACAAAACCTACTGCTCCTAAAAAACGTATTAAACGTATTTAAACGCAGAAATCCGACGTTGCCTCGAAGAAACTCGGCTTTTGAAGAGGAAAATTGGACATTTGGAGGGCACAAGATTTACCCTCTCCAAATGAAAGATGCCAACAAAAAGCCCCTACACGTCGAACATTGTAGGGACAGCTTATTGGAGGAAAGTAGGGAACAGCAAGCATCTGCCATCCATAAAGTATATACCGAAAAGGAGATCAAAAGCCGAGTTCAAGAGTTTTCTATTCCGGAGTCGTCGAACATCTTCCCCGCCCATCATCTGACGGAAGACCCGACATCACTAAAATTCAAGCTTGTGCTGGATGCACAGCTTCTGTACCAACTCCATCTACGTCGGAGGATGATCATCACCGGTATTAGCATCGTTCCGATTTCATACTCGTCGTCATCGGCACCGACACCTGCAGCTCCAGTTGCACAAATTTGGCCCAAGCGCCATTAGTTGTCTCGGGCGGAACAAACCCGCAGAAAACGCTTACGACAAGCAGAAGCGGACTCGCGAGCAGCCGCCCAGGTTGCAGTGGCCTCGTCCCTTCTGTGGATTTACCATTGGACGAGGTAGTGGCCAACGATTTTGAATTAGACGACCTCTTTGCCGTGGCCGAGGCCAGCTTCTTTCTGGGCCGACTGAATGTAAACACTTTCATGATAATACTGACAAATCCATGTGTTATCATTTGGTTTTCGTTTGTTAATTTAGTCTAATATATGATTGCTGACGCATTCGTTAATTAATAAAAGCTTGTGTCATTGAATTTTATTGTTTTTTATGGAGTAAATATTCATCTGATGAGAATCGTAATAAGACCTTTATATTGGCATAGAAATGACCAAGGTTATCGAATCTAACGTATAGTAGACGTAAGTCTTCTAACGGCCGACCAGAACCCTAATAGGAAGTGCATTAGGGAGTGGTGCTAACGCAGGTGCTCATCTGCCTCATATTTTCCGCCGACATTGCACATTTCAAACGTGAAACATCTTCACAAGTGCCTTGTCGTGAAGCAACAGTCATTTGGCGTGTTATGAGAATCTGATCTTTACCATCAACTTTACCGTAGAGCCATTGATCTTGCTGTCAAGATGGATTCGTTTGTTTAAATTCGCGAAACTCCTTCTACAATGCGCCAACACAGCCATCCACTTAATCACCGTACCAACGTCGCTTTCAGCGGGCATTTAGTGGTTAAACTAAATCATTATGCGCAATTGCAAACGGAGTAGAGATCATGAAAGACTCAACATAATGGAACGGATTATCCCTTGTAACCCACAAATAATATTAAAACAAGTCATTTCCATCATAATTAATCTGATCAATAGTGATAACAGCGAACAGGTCTCTCATATAAATTTACTCATATATAATGTCGCTTCATTCAAACAAACTTTTCAAGTTTTCCCAACAATATGTAAATCATGATTATATCTCCTTCCATAATGAACACATTTTAGTGTCTATTCATACAGAGGTCTCCTAGCAACAAATGTTTGACGTTTGATCAATAATTGCTGATTTTTATACTTGAATATTTTAAAGGTCAACATTTTTTTGTGTGTTTGTACACAAAAAAGTGTCTTTATAATATTAATTAAATTATTATAAATTATAAATAAATAAAATTTAATTTCAAATAGCAATGTTGATGAATTTATAAAAAATAATTTTGATTTGAACGTGTCCCACATTCCAAACAAAATGATATGGTCAATTTATATTAGAAAGGTTATTTATTTAAATGAATGAAATTAGTCGTTTAAATAATTGACTGTGTTTATATTTTTAAGACGCGGAAATATTCTACATTATATTTTATTCAAAAATATTGAAAAGTTTATCATTTTTAATCAATTTCAAAGTTATTTAAATTTAATGGCGGCTATGAATGAAAAATTGAATAAGATGTTCAAGTTGCTGTTAGAGCACAAATTTTCTACTATCAATGAAATTAATGATGACTTTCAATGCGGCATTTGTAAAGAAATAATCAACAATGCTCACCAGGCAATTTGTGGATGTAATTACTGCCACGGATGTATCAATCGATTGATTGATAGAGGAGTCTTTCAATGCCCTGGAAATACAGATGAATGCAGGTACAGTAGTTTATCAAATTTCGTTATCAGTCATCGATTAAATATTCAAATTTCCAATCTTATTTTAAAATGCCCTATTGAAAATTGCCGTCATGAATGCAAGCTCATTGATATGAGTGAGCATTTGACATTTTGTTCCATTAAAAGTAATATTCCCAATGTTAAACCGAATGAGCATCTCGAGTCGAATAATGAGGATAACGTTAAGATGTTGATTGAATCGATGGGCCAATTAAGAAATGAAGTAAAAGATTTAAGGTTAAATAATATTAGAAAAGATGAAGTAATTGAATCGTTGAGAAATGAAATCAATGCGATAAAAGTAAATCAAATAATTGATTGATTTATTGATGGCTGGTATGATTCAGCAAGAAAATCAAGAACTGAAAACCTTGATGAGAAATAGCAATAATAATTTGTGGAACAAATTGGATCAGATTGATATCGAGATGAATGACAGGTGCAGAAATGATACGGTCAACTCAATAAATGAGCAAATTGAAACGATAAAAGTGAAATAATTGAATTAATTGATCTGATTGATTTATGAATATTCAGATCGATAATTCGGATTTGGATCAGCAAGTAAAAAGTGTCCACGAAGAACTCGAAGTGAGAATTGGCAGCTTTTGATTATGATAAATTGATTTTAGAATTTGAATGTACTTATGAATGCCTTTCGCCAGGTTGGTGACCAAATGGACGTCACTGAATTCCTTAAAAAGCAGCATGATGGGGAAATGTGGTGGACAATTGGTAAAATCAATGAGATAAAATATATGGAAAGTGAATATTTCTTTGACTTTCTGAATCCATATAGAATGCAATTAATCGCGGAAAATGTACGAAATCGAGTAGAATTTCAATTATCGATTTATCGAGGCGAATTTGAAGATGAAAATCTCAGCTGGCCGATGCGAGCTGATGTAGAAATTGAGATTTGCCTAGAGAAAAACAAAAATATTAGCAAGTCAATCACGAAGCCTTGCACCATTGATAAACCGAAAAATAATTCCTGGAAAAACAGCAATGTTATCTATTTTGATCATTCGCTTTTAGCAAAACATAAACTTTTCAATGAAAATTGCATCATACATTGCAGTGTAACATTTTGATAAATCACTTCTCAATTATTATTATTATTATCACGCAGATCATTCGATATTTATATTCCTTCTCATCCACTGCTGCCAATATCACACATTTCCCGGTAATCGGGGCGGGGGGGCGGTTATTATATCATTATTATATTTTATCAAGCACACTGTTTTCAACTTGTTTATTTATAGAAATAATTACGGGTTTATATAAGCAAACAGTAGGTAGATATCAGCCAGTCAAAGGACAGCCAGATTACCCTCGAGGGAACATTTTTTAACGTAGAAAAAACGATTAATTCAAAAATGATGAATGTTTGTGAGTAATTTTTGGATGATTGTTTCTTGGACTTTGTAAATGTGATTTTTAGTTGGGATGAAAATATTTTTTTAATAAAAAATATTTTTTATATTTCATTTATATTTTATTACATTTTTCTAGTTTGCGTTGAATTTTCATTTACTTATTGTTTTAAGTTGAATGTTTCATGTGTAATCGTATTTTTAAAAATTTTAAGTTTTTGAACAGAGGACCATCGTTTTGATTTGATAGGTTTATATCGCAATTGGCACTCGATTATATCTAGAGCAGTGCTTTTTTTCTGGAAAAAAGGTGCCGGAACGTATCTGTACTGTCCTTTATATGCAAAAAGATGATGCTGAAATTAGCTAACAAATAAAATATATTGATTATTTTACAATGTGAATTTACATCGCCGACGACAGGAAACGATTTTAATGGCGTATATTTACCGTGAGCGTGTTTTATATAATAGTAATAACACATAGGAATCACGGAGTTATGATTCACTCACTTTGGCGTACGACTAATACTTTTAATTTGATTTTAATTGACTATTTGAAATGTCAGAAATAGAAATATGACAAAAAAACAAAACTTATGTCAATTTTTTAAAACCATTCAGCGAAAAAAGGTGCCGGAACGCCACTCCAGAGCGTTCCGTCAGAAAAAAAGCACTGATCTAGATTCTAGATATTTATTGTAATGTTGTATACGTGTTAAAATTTTTAGTTATTGAGAATAATTTAAAGTTAATCGAATTAATACAGTGTCGATGCTGGTGCTGTGACCTCTTGATAACATTTTCCAAGTTGTGGTGACCCAGTGATAACATTTATTAAGTAGCTTCTTCACTGCATTTTTGTAGATAACTATTATGTATGTGTAGTCAGAGTACTAGTATTATTACTAGTATAGTAAGAAACTACAAAAATATAAACTAATCAAAGTTAAATTTCTACAGTTAAAATTCTACAAGGACGAGTTTTTTTATTATAAAAAAATAAATTTCAGAAGGTCTCATGCGACACTCTTTGGGGTTGGGAACCATTGACTTAATATTTTAATATCAATCATTGAAAATTTTCAAAACAAGTCATTAATTCAATGATAAACATCCGAAATTTGAGTAAACCATATTTATGGTTGAAAATTAAGTATCATAGGAACTCCTTACATCTTTATGTTATCCAATTTTAATAAAATTTACATCAAAAGATGTGGATTTAATTACAAAATTTCTCATTTCAAAAGTTTGATCAGATTTGATCTGGTTAAAGGTCATATTTTAAATAATTCATTTTTGCCTTCACTGTTAAAAATTTTCTATGATATTTACAATACATTTCATAATTTCATAATTTCAGAAATTACTATCATCACATTAAAATGTTCTATCCTAAATATATGATGAAACAAGGCATTTTAGGATAAATGTTAATTTTTTATCCATGTTAAAATAAATAATGTCCTACCTCTTTTATCATAAAATCTAAAAAATATTTAACTAACCTAAAGCGCAATTGACTGGATTTTATTTAGTGTTCAATTAGCCATTATCAATTGCACTTTGGTGTTGAAAGTGGTGGGTTACAGGTAAGCATACATTTTACCTTGTCATGCTGTTTCCAGCGTAACCCAGAATACAATTATGTGTTACCGCTTGTTACCCGTTGAGTGATAAACGTTAGTAATGTATCAAGGGGGTTAGTACCAGCAAAATGAGAGCATACAATTTTACATTATAATTGTCAGGCACCGATACGGGTTCGCGGACTGCTGATAGAAGGTCTGTGTCCAACTTTCGTTTAGGTATTTATCTCACAAATTCCGTATCCACACTCACGGTAACATCTCTCTTTGATAAATGATACGAAGATGTTTTCAAATACACGAACAGATTTATTTACTCACGATAATCATCACGCAATCACACAAAGTTTTATGACATCTGGTTCTTGGCCAGGTTCAGCTTGGTGTGCATTTTGAGTGTCTATTCTTACCCATCTATCTACTTATCTATTCGGATTCATTCATATTCTTGCTAAACACACGCTCTATCCAGGCACATCTATACACAGTCACATGTAGACCCAAGGTTATAGACAGATGCATCCGATAATTATAAGGAAAATAATATCTATTTTACGCTTGGTCTATTTGCGTCTTTGAAGTTGGTCACACTTATTTGACCTAAGATTTATATTGACTTATTCAGATAAGCGAGTGAGCTTTAATTTTATTATACTTATTCATTATCTTAGTACTTACAAACTTGCGTGTTTCGACAAGTCAGAGGGGGAATGTCACTCACCTCTGACTGGCTGTTGATTATGCTGTTGGTTGAATATTCTCGCGTCTGTGTGCCGAATTATGGTAAATGGGTGTGCGCACACAGACGCGAGCAATGGGTTTGATTTCGTTGTCTTTTATGATTTTATGGAATTTTTTTGTAGAAATTATATTGATTTTTGTGAATTTGTTTTTCTGGGTGGAGTTGTTTGAATTGTCGGAAATTTCTAGAATCGTGCTGGAATTTTTGGAATTAATAAGCTGTTATTTGAAACCGGACGTTGGCAATAATTAAATGAATCCAGAGTGTGACTATTTAGTCAAGTTTCTATTAATTGGAGATTCTGGCGTGGGAAAATCTTGTTTATTACTCAGACCTGCAGATGATTCTTATACTGAAAGTTGCATAAGCACAATTGGAGTTGACTTTAACATCAGAACTATTGAATTAGATGGTGAAACTATGAAATTGCAAATATGGGATATTGCAAGTCAAGAAAGATTTAGAACTATAACCTCGTCTTATTACAGAGGAGCTCATGGAATTATTGTTGTGTTTGATGTTACTGATCAAGATTCGTTTAACAATGTTAAAAATTGGCTTAATGAAATCGATAGATATGCAAAAAGAAAAGTTCCAGATAAAATGATTGAGAAGAGTTCAGCTACAAGATTGTTTACTGAAAGTACTGGAGGTGTTATGACTGGTATGATCCCTGATTGTCGATCTCAAGGATGTCGTGCACAAGTGGAAGCAGCTCGATTTAAATCTAAAATTGGATATGCAATGCCTTGTGACATATTATGTCGTTCTATTGCGGATATTAATCAGCTCTATACCCAATCGGCTGAGATGCGACCATTAGGTCTTGATTTCATTCAATTTCGTTCAATGATGGCATTATCTTATGATATTGAAATGGACAAACTGTTATTATTCAAAACTGATCCGCGTGGCCCTGTGGATGAGAATAAAATTGTTATCCGCTTTATTGGATTTAATCACTTGCGTTTCACTTTTTATTTAAGCTATAGTTTGTATATGTTTAACAAAAAAATAGGGTTTATATTCCTTTATTATATAAGTCATGAAAATTTACTTTTAACTATTATTATAGAAATGGGGTTTATATTGTTTCCTTAAATGTCGCTAATATTTATACTTATTTATTACTACATGAATTCTATTGCCTTCGATTCCATTTCTTGTATAATACTAAATTCAGTGGCGTAACTAGTGGACGCAGGACCCTGCGTTGCGGGGGCCCACCAGCTATAGGGGGCCTAAAATTATTACTAAAAAAATATTTACAATCATTTTCTGAAACTTTTTTCCCGCACTTATATTTACCTACAAACATAAAACTATCATTGAATAGCGGCTGTTATGAATAACTATGTATTAAACTTTAACCGAAAAATTTAAGTGGAAATATTTTACATTGCGCGGGGGTCAAAATTTTGAAGTTCCGCCATTGA
>CAUHTR010002342.1:0-60172 GCA_959609185.1 Schmidtea polychroa
TTTTTTTTTTCAGACGCTGACGGTGCTGCGACTTAAATAAAGGAGCGACTTATATATAAGTTTAATCACGTGCCGTTTCTATAATAAATCTAAATGTATCAACAATTTGTGACTGTTCTGTCTTTGATGAACTGATAATTGATGCCGTGGTTATCAAAGGCCCTTTTTGTAATATGATACAATCATAAACCATCACCATCATTATAATATATCTAAGACGCCATATAGCCTATTCGTAAACCAAGCTTACAGGATGTCTAGGCTAGGCGAACTGCCGCCATGTTGGCGTGTCAGTTTTACTGCCGATCTGATTGGTCATTTCTGGACCCTGATCCCGAAATTTTAGAGCCCATCAAAAATGTCAGCTTTAATCACCAGATGGCAGTGTATATAAGACCGCTGTAATAGATTTCCTGTCAAAACACTTTAATTTTTCAAATAAAATTACCGAAAGTTTAGTGCAAAATGAGTTCCAACAAAACAAGAATCGTACACTGCCGAGTTTTAAAAGCTGCAAACTATCAAATTTGCTGAGTAAAACGCAATCGAGCGACTGAGCGGCGATTAATATTAGTGAAAAACTAGTTCGAGATTGGCGAAAATCAAAAGATGCGCTGTTGCTGACAAAAAGAACCAAGCGGGCGAATCGAGGTCATAAAGCCAAGATGGCCAGGACTGGAAATCAGCTTCTAAGTTTATTGTGGAGCAGCGAGCTCAAGGTCGCGGAATATCAACCGTCCAAGTTCGTCTTAAGGCCAAAGAAATAGCGATGATCTGGAATTGATGAATTACATTGGTGGACCATCTTGGGTGTTTTCGTTTCATGAAGCGCAGCAGCTCTGCATCGAGATCAAGAACGACATGTGTCTACACTGCCTGCTGCTACATCGAAAAATCCGGAATTTTTCGTGAATTCATTTATTCAAAAGTCGCGAAATATGAAATCATTCCAGATCATATTATCAACATGGATGAAGTTCCCTCACCTGATATTCCTCTGGGTCGAACTCTCAATAACAAAGGTGAGAAAACGATCAACATAAGAACAACTGGCCACGAGAAACGCAGTTTTACGGTCGTGCTGTCATGCTGTGGTTGATGGAAGGAAGCTTCCTCCAATGATAATCTTCAAAGGAAAACCATGCCAAAGAGGATTTCCCAACAACGTGATCATTCAAACCACGCAAAGGGATGGATGATGTGAAGAAATGATGAACTATGGTTGGAGAGATGTTTCAAAAAGAGCCTGACGGATTCTTTCAAAACTGAAAAGGCATTGCTCGTAATGGACAGTAAGTGCGAGCTCACATCACAGAGAACATAAAACGAAAGTAAGGCAACACTCGATTCTGTCATTATACCAGTGGTCTGACGAAGGTGCTACAACCTCTGGATATTTCTGTCAACCGAAGTTTCAAGTCCATCTGCGTCGTTTGTGGGAAAGATGGATGACCAGTGGTGAACATAGCTTTAGCGGCAACAGGTCGCATGCGTCATGCCACTTTTGCGGAGTGGTCAAATGGGTGGTCGAGGCATGGGATAAATGAATCTCGGCGATTATCACAGTGGATTCAAGAAAGCGGAAATCTTACTGGCAGACAATGATGACAACGACGACTCTGATAGCGATGATGATGATGACAACTATGAACTGACTGTACCAGATGAATTGCTCAATTATTTGAAAGCGATACTGAAGATGAAGGCTTTAATGGATTTATGGATTTACAGACTCTGATTTATTGATAATTTACCTTCATTACTCGACATTTATAACTTAGGCATTTCGTTTTATTGATATAAATAATTTCTCTATAAATTAAAAAGAAATATTCCACGTTATTAAATACTTGCGCTAAATGATTTTTGTTCTCACCTCTTCTCTTTAGTGTCTTTAATTAAACTTGGCGACCACCACCGACAAAGTAAACATTTCCGCAGGAGGCATGCTTATTACTGTATAAGTGCGACTTAAATAACGGAGCGACTATATATTAATTTTTCCAAAATTTAGCCATTTTTTACAATTTGCGACTTATACACAGGAGCGACTTTTTACCCGGAAATTACGGTAATATTGAAATAAACTCAAAATGCCTTAAGTAAAAAGAATCAGCAGGATTTTAATAGAAATATTTTTGTTAATAAATAAATTTATTAAAAAATTATCGTGTTTTTATATTTTTTTGATTGATTAAATCCTTAATAACAACTATAATGATAACATCAAAGATAATTAAATTTAAAGAAATCAAAGGTGGAATTGTATGCTACAAATCATTAATCTAATAATTATCTAGTTCAGGATTGATCTACGGGGCAAGTTGAATGGAAAAATATTTTTCGTTGCAAATTCATAATATTTATATCATATTTAAACCAGAAGTAAAACAGTATAAAAATGATTACTGATACTCTCTTAATATAAGTTAGGTGATTAAAATAAATAAATAAATACGAGCTTATAAATAACCGTTACCAAATTGATTCCAACAATTTCCAATTGAATCACTAATTTCCGTCGATAATAAATTTTAACAAAGTCCCTCGAATTAAATAGGTTCAACAAAATTGTAACTCCAAAAATTGTTGTTTCACTAGTTTTCACAATCGATTAAATATAAATATTAGCTAAATCAATATTGATTTTAAAGCTATTGGAATTTCTGTCTAGTCAGTGCGGTTTCAGCGATATTAAAATTTCTCTACTGAATTGTTGAATTGTGTCGTATGGTATATTTGTCTTTTGAATTATAATTTTTTTGTTCAATTATTGCGTAGAGCTATTTGTGTCCCATTTCTTGTGTATTTTTCTCAACTAAATGTAATGCAGCCTCTCGATCGACCTCATATTCTCCAATAATTGTAGCACCAAAAGAATTAAATCATGAACAATTAGGAGTGTGGGTTCGAGTACTTTAACCCGCCCTACGGAAGCTTTCGTACTATTACGATTATATTACAAATTCAATTGTTTACTATAAGATTTCCCGACCAAATTTTCGCTATACTTCGTTTGTTCATTTTACTCTGTATATCAGTCGTTATGAGTCATCGCCGGCGAATCCCAAATTCCAACTGTTTCTGTTGAATATATCGTCAACAGCCTAAATGTATGTGCATTTGATATAACTCGGGGGTGGACCGAGTGTTACTTGATTTCTATACAATTTTATTAATAGTGTTGGGTTATGAGTAAGTAAACCCGACGCAATAAAATTTATTTTGCAATATATTCAAAAATCGTATGATAGTGATTGAAATTGGTTAGAATATATTTCTTCCAAATATATACTATTTCCTTTAATACTGTGGTGCCAGGTAACCCCACAGGCAACCGGCTATTAGTTTTATTCTATTTACTAGCTCATTATTCAATACATTGAAAATTTATACCAATTCATTTGTCTATGTTTTTCACCTTTTCATAGGGCGATCTCGCATTACTCATTCTCTCACATTAAATTATCGAGTTCTAAGAAATCACAAAATCTAAACAAAATAAAATTTGTTTTGTTTTAGCTTGAAACGGTTGTCAAATCACCTGTTTTCGTCTTTTTAATTTGTATCCACTCTTAATTTGTTTATCCTAACAAATACTGATTTTTAATCGTTTTTGACTAAATTCTTTTTATATACAATCTCAACAATAGAAATCTTCTGTTATAACACAACATTGTTCACTCTAAATTGAAATGTAACAGATTTTGTGATTTTTAAATCTATTTTTTTTAAATATTAATTTTCGATCGGTTTTCCCTCTTAAAATATCAATATTAATAATTATAAAACATGACATTTGTTTAAACATTTATTTAAATTTTGATAAAACAAATTTGAAACAAAGGAAATCTTGAAAACAAAGAATTAATATGAACAAGTTAAACAACACCTGCTACATTCCAATCTAAAATTACAATTATGAAAACTCACACTTATATTATTTCAATTTTAAAATATATCTATCTCAAATTATCATTATCGCATTGAGGTCGAGTCCATATAAATATTAGATATTATTCAAGTCGCACTCAACGTGTAAAAAAATAATAATGCTCATAGTAAATTTAAAACAATTTAATCTAATTTTAACAGTTTAATTTAATGATAAGTTATGATATAAAAGAAATGTATTTGCATTATTTCAAAATTATATAATATTTAATAATGATTATTAATATTTATAAATTATTATTAGTTCAAAATATTGCATAAATTTATATTAATTTAAATAAATGTTTTGGACTTTAATCAATCTTGACTTTTAATGCACCTAATCAATAACTGAACCTCTAATAAAAGTTGAAAATTCATTTAAAATTGACATGTTAACATGTAATTATTTTCTTAGACATGTGATGCCAAAGGAAGAGAATCAACGTTATTACAATGGGAATTTTGCAGTTTGAGTAAAAAACCTCTGATCTTGATAAAAATTCATTAAAGAGTTGAAAACAATCTTCATCTTATCTTGTTTAAAAAAAACAAAAATAGATGCTCATCGTATCAACTATGAGTGGAAATAGCCAGAGTTTTGAGTCAGAGACTTCAGAAATGTCTCACGAATTAGTTTGAATGATTGTATCTATGCTGAAATAGGACGAGTAGAACAAAAGAGAAAGAGTAACAAAAATACTTATTATTGTAAATCGAATTTTTTTAATTTTTTAATGGTTAATATCTTTGGTTTGCCCTGCTGCGATACTCTTCGCTTAATAAAATCAAAATTTATTTTTTCAATAGAAAAGATTGTATTGTTTCGTATCAGATCAAATTTATTTATTTATGTTTCGACTATCATCATTGCTTTCCCATTTGGAAAACCAGTGATCGCTATTCGAAATCTAAATGAAAACAGATTAATATGAAAAAAACATGAATATTTCTAAAGTTACATTTTTTTCATAAAGCTTTTTCAAAGTTGTATTTTTTTCCTTTAGAAATTAAAATGTATAAGTGATTGATGATGTCAATATAAAATATCAAATATTATTTTGTACGTGGTCTTTTGGTTATAGTTATTTTTTCTTATCAATGTTTGAATTCAAGAACCCCAAACACTTTCAAATAAACCACTGGCTCATATATTCAAAACAATTTTTAGATTATACAAGTAGAAAGATGGGGGTGTTCAGAACCATATAAGTTTTTCGTACTCGCTTTTTTACTATAGGGAAATAGTACTTTATGTCTAGGTGCTACATTAATTTTTAAATTCAAATGCTGATGAGGCGTTGTCTCAGTAAGCTGAATCTGACATATCATTCTTGTGTCATTAAATTGTTGTAAACCCAATTAAGGTTTATAATGTTATTCAATGATGGTAGGTTATCAAAATAAAATTAAATAAGTTGTAGTTAATAAAACAATTGTAATATTTGATGCGTTCTTGTTATGGAGTGATTAGATTAGGATGTCTGATTATAAAATCTCTGGATTCGATTTTGTATAATATCCACTTTCTTACAATGTACCGATTGGAGGCAAATAAGCTCGAAACTATTGGCATTAGAAATCATATCAAATATCACTTTGAAATTTTTATTTTAAACAATAAATTATACCAAAATAATAGTATTTTCTTTTTAATTTTAGTAATTCAATTTTTTTAATTTATTCACTATTTTCATTTATTTTATTTCGAATTTAATTTATTCAAATAAAATTATTATTAATATAATATGAAGTTTATGGGCTAAAAAGTTATGATTTTCAAGTAAATTTTAATGAAATAAATTTTTGTGAATAATAATAATGATAATAATAATAATAATAATAATAATAATAATAGTAATAATTCAACCAACAACCAGGTACTAACAAATAAGTACCAACAACAACAACGTACCAAAAACTAGGCACTAACAACCGGTTGCAAATAACTCGATATTAATAACCAGATAGCAACTGCCAAGAACCAATAACTAAGCAACAATCTATATTCATTAAGTAAGCAACTTCATACACTAAGCAACTGTTTCTATTCACTAAGCATCCTACTCCATACATTAAATAAACTAGAAATGTTATTTCTTCAGTGTAATTTATCAAATGTTTTTAAAATAAATTAACTTTTTTATTTGTGTTAGAATTGAAATATATTTTTAAATAAATTGCAATCGGTAGTTAGGAAAATTTGGCGATGGATACACGAACAGCAGATAAATTAATTAAACTTACAAAAGTTTATTTGTTTGAATCAATTTTCACTGGCTTTTGTGGCTTAATGAAACCTGCAATGAGTGGAAAGAAATATAATTTTGGAAATTATAGAACAAATTAGTAAATATCTTTCATTATGCGCTGCTTTTGAGCAAGATAAAAAGACGGTTGCAAAATAATTAATGAAAAATGGGTTTTGTGAGAGTGGTTCAAAAATGGGCTAAGTATATAACTTCATTTATGGACGCTCCCTTGTTATTATTGTTTGAAATTGGATTATATTTCATTTCGAAAAAAATATTGCTCCAACAGTTATTATTAAAGTTTCTATTTTGAAAAAAAAAATTTGCTATTTTATTGCAATTTTGTACTAATTTAAGTCAAATCACTACCGAAAAATATAATTAGATTAAATTCATTAAACTAATATAGTCTGTCAAACTAGAGAGGAGACTATTGTCAAATGAAACCGAAGGCTTTAGTTTACTTTTAATTAATTATTAATTATTCAAAATAGACCTCCTGTGAGTCAATAGACTATTAGAAATAATCGTAAAATTCCACATGCAACTTCACGTCATGCATAACATTGCATATATGAATGTTGTCCTGTATCTCAATGTTTCAAATGGTTTCAGATTGGTTGTCTTCCATTGAAATCAAGATTGAAAGTTTTTCCTTTAGAAATTGATTGTTTCGAGTTTTTTGAAATATGATTTTTCTATCAGTCTAATTTTTATTTCCATGTCTCTATTCATTTTCAAAATGAAGCCTGGAATTATTACCAACTGTTGCTACTTGGTTAGAGGATATGAATAAATATGAAATTGGATATTCATTGTTGACCTCAAAATATCTGTTTTTTATGCGTACCAGTGATAATATTATTTTTTATTAAAAATAATTATTTCATGTAAAAAAAGTTGCAAACCACGTCAAATAATAAATATTCATTATTTATTTATTCTCCACCAATCACGTAAAGAAACACATGTGCAGTTTCCCTTTTTTCCGACTTATATTTTTAAAGTTTCCTTAGATCGGCGATTGAGAAGCACAATTTCATCTTCTTGATAAATCTATCAAGAGTATCTCCAATTGAATAGGTATTCAGCGTTTCTGGGTTGATGGATTAATTGTCACTTGGGTTAATGGCGTGGTCACCAATAAATAATAATAAGAAACAATAAAGTTGGGAAATAATGTATTCATCGCAATAAATTTTAAACTATGATTTAAACTTAGTGCCCAGACATTCAGGATTAATCTTTTCAAATACTTAGTCTTTCAAATAAAATGAGTACGGGTCTGCGTAGTTTAATAAAAAGCCCAGGGCAATCAAATATCCAAATACAATCTCACCAAAAGATTTATTATAAATTAGATTAGAATGAATATTGAATTATTGCATTTATAAGAAATTTATTTATATTTCATTTTTGACATTAAAAATTGTCAATGTTTAATAAGAACTTCTTTGATTAAGATTGTTATCGAAGAATCAGATCTAGAATTTTTGTGCAATGTTAAGCATTTCAAAGAATTTAAACATTTTTTAAAAGATAAGTTGGGAACAGAGTGTACCTTAAGAAGCGTATCAATGTTGTACAAATATGGAATGGAACTAGTTGCTTATATTGGAAGTGATGAAGAAAAAAATTCTACTGTTAAACGAATGCTGCATTATATAAAAGATTTTTTTCATAAATATTATGAGACAGATATTATCAACAAAGGTGGACTGGTAAATGATGATATGTTAATTTTATTCAAATTTCTCTCGTCTTAGGTTGCCTTGACGCTGACTGGGTCAGATATCGATGACTGAAGACAAAAAAATTTACCATTTTTATAATTTTATTCATTTTGATATTGAAGAGTTTAAATAAATTAATGAATTATTTTTTTATAAAATTTAAATTCTCAATTTTTAATTTAAATGTATTTATTTAAAGATTTTAAAAATTGTAACATAGAATTATCATAAACTCTATTAATTGATGATAATAATCTGTTTAATGAATCAAATTTTCCTGGAAAATTGAAATAGTTGGTTATTTTATCACAGATAACTATGTATTTCTATCAAATATACACAAATTTTGTATGAATTATATAATATTGTTTGAAAGTGCTTATATTATAATTAAATTATCTAAGAAATGGTAACTCCAAAAGCATGGATTTCTAATTAAATTGCCTATGATTTTTCTTAAATTTACTAAAAATAAGAACTTTTTTTCCATATTAGAAGCTGCTAACAGACCTTCTAAATTATTTTTTAAATCCGGTTTAAAAGTTAACGTCATAATTCCAATAATTTATTTAATGAAATATTTTATAATTTTCAAACAAAATTTTTCAGCGTTGAATAAAATATTTTCAAAACCATTTATTAAACATCGCAAACTTACACATGGGCTTCAAAAATCATGTTATATCTCAGGTGGAAAATCGACAACAAGCCGAAATCCAGTATCAACAGGTAATAGAAAATCTCCAAAATCAAATCAATGCTATAAGATCAAATAACAAATCCATTCAATACAACAAGCTGTCAACAATGAATCCTGTATGCTATTTCCACAGAAGATTTGGAAAAGATTCCCGAGAACGCGAACAGCCATGTCATTGGACTAAGTCATCATATGCGTGAAAAGACCAAGGATCTCTTTGATGTCGACGACAGAGATCAGGGACAATACTCATGAGTCGACAATAATGTAAGCCATATTCACTGTGCAAATTTTTCAGAGCAATAGAACATACAATTTCCTCGTGGATTCTGGAGTGGATGTCAGCGTCATCCCAGCGAATGCATTTACTCCTGATTCTAGAGACGTGCCTATTAAAATTGTTTCATCCAATAAATGCAACATCAAAACTTATGGTTCGAAGACGCTAAATTTTAGGATTTCAAACATAGAGCAGGACTTTAGATGGAGCTTCGTGGTGGCAGATGTACATTACCCGATTCGAGGAGCAGATTTTCTAGCAAGCTATAATTTTGTGATTGACTGTAGAAATGGTAAGATCTACATTTCTGAAGTTACGACAGAATCCATAGAAAGAACTGCTCCTGAAAAAATCAACTCTGTTCTTCTTGAGCACGCATTGAAGATAGAGACAGTATGCCCACCAATTGCACAATCAGTTAGACGCCTAAGCAGGAAGTATTTAGAAATGGTGGGAAAAGAATTTAATAAAGCAACTGGGCATCCCTATTAGTAATCTTTAGAAAGAAAGACGGATCGATTCGACCCTGTGGAGACTACAGACTTTTGAATACAGCAACAAAGTTAGACATATACCCATTACCGAGAATAACTGATATGCTCGATAAACTGGTAGGGAACCAAATTTTCTCAACCATCGACTTAGAGAAAGCTGATATACCAAAAACGGGAATAATCACGCCATTTAAATTATATGAATATTTAAAAATGCCATTTGGATTAAAAAATGCGTCTGGGCAACTAAGCAACTGGGCATCCCTATTAGTAATCTTTAGAAAGAAAGACGGATCGATTCGACCCTGTGGAGACTACAGACTTTTGAATACAGCAACAAAGTTAGACATATACCCATTACCGAGAATAACTGATATGCTCGATAAACTGGTAGGGAACCAAATTTTCTCAACCATCGACTTAGAGAAAGCTGATATACCAAAAACGGGAATAATCACGCCATTTAAATTATATGAATATTTAAAAATGCCATTTGGATTAAAAAATGCGTCGTAGACTTTTCAACTTTTCAAACTTCTACGCCCGTACAGAGAATTTGCCAGAGCGTACATAGATGATATAATCATCTTCTCAAAGTCTAAGGAAGAACATCATGGTCACTTATCAGTCATTCGGAAAGTCTTCCAAGACGCAAATTTGTCCATGAATGAAAATAAGTGCGGCACGACTCAAACAGAAGTAAAATTTCTTGGATTTAACATTTCAGGTTCAGGAATATCACCACAATTCAAGCAATTTCATCATGGCCACGCCCAAACGATCTAAAATCACTTCGAAGATTCATAGGAGCAATAACATTTTATCACTGCCTAACTACAAACCTGGTAGAAATAATTGCACCACTACATGATTTAGTTTCAGTTAGTGTCAAAGACAAACGAAAGTTCTTATGGACGGAACAACATACTTTGAGGCGGCAAAAAAAATACAAGAAATTGTCGAGTTGACACCCCCAAATTCAAAGCGAACTTTCATTCTATGTACGGACGCATCAGAGATAGGCATTGGCGTAAGAAATAGTGATGGCAAACTCACACCCATCAGCTTCATCTCAAGAAATCTAAATAGTACGAAACGCGGTTACTCAACATTTGACAGAGAACTGCCTAGCTGTTTACCTGGTCATCAAAAATTTCAAGCATCACTTGGAGGGCAACAGTTTTGAATTACTTACCGATCACAAACCACTGATCTACAATGAAAGAGCCATTAAATTGGCAATGGCGATGGATCCAGTTCATAAGTGAATTCGATGTGAAGATCAACCATATAAGGGCAAAGATAATTTGGTTGCAGATTTACAACGCCAATAAAGAAACACATATTCTTTCAATACAGATAACAAAAACTGATATCATCCAACAACAGAAAGAGCCATCATTATTCAAAATGTTAGAAGCTTTTTCCACATTCGAAATTCAAAAGAATGAAGATGGAATGTTTGTAAACATGTCAACAGGATCACAACGAATAGTCTTGTCAGAGAGCAACGAGTTCGTTGAATTTAAGCGGCTCCACAATATATGCCAATATATGAATGTTCTAGAATTAAAATAATTCGAATTTGTTTTACTGCATCAGTGCAGCACACATACTTGCACACCAAAAATAGGGTACATATACCGAGACATTTCCGTCACAAAACACTTTTATGTCAAAAAAAGTTTTTCTTTGCTTTTACTGTTCAAATTCGGAATCTATTTAGTAATAACGATTTAATTGTTTTATATGATTGTTATTGATTATAATTTGTATAATATTTATAATCAATAGTCATTTGGTTTTCCTTATTTTTATACCATTCGCAAGATTGACCGGGATCGGAGTGACATTTCTATGCACACGGTCCAGTCAGTTCTACAACCAATTAAATTCACCAATGTTGTGGTTGAGTCCACAACCCTTCATGACCCAACAGGTCTACGGCCTGGCATGCATAAAACTTTCAAATGTAATTGTCACCGGAGGTCTTACCGACTTCGTGGTTTTGTGCCACGGAGTTCGTGGATTAATTCCCTCTGTGGTTGCCGGCATAGTCGTTTGCCTATGTCGGCTAAAATCAATGTAAATAAATAGGTTCGACGTTGTAACACCTTAATACAACGTCGGCTGCAACATAACCTTAGGGCCTATCGTAACGAGTCTTGTGTGACCGGGAAAATATGTAAATTTTAATTAAAGCGACTGTTTCACCTTAATAGTACATGACTAACGTTTACATTTAACTATTACTATATAGTACATTAAGGGTCCACTTTCTTAAGTCGAGCACGGCTGACGGAGGTGAACAAATAGCCTATATCGACTCAAATTCTCCACAAGACACAATACAACAGTAATAAAATGTAGTCGGTTAACTCTAAATAATTTAAATACTCTTAGATAGGTAATTTTATCAAATAACATGGAGATCCCTGACCAGATATTTTTCTAGATAGCTTTAGTCCTATGAAATTCAGATTTGCCACCTTTTTTGGCAGTCACATCTAACAATTGAATCTTCACATATCAAAATTTTATACCCCTAGAATCAATTACATACCCATTACCGACAATAATAATTAAAAGACCCTTATCATTACGTTTATCGATGATTCGCAAATTTTATTATATGTATAAAGTATTTTATTTGTATATATATGAATTTTGTCGATCAAGATACCCAAATTTTATCATGAGTATTTTATTCATCCATGACGGCAACTTTTATTATATGTACCGTATTTTTTGGACCTTAAGGCGCAATATCATTGATTGACTTCTAAAGGTTTTATTTTCATAAATAAGGCGTACACATTAAATGACACAAAACTCCGATAAGTCAAACTTTATTCAACTCTATTCAACTCTTTCACAATAACTCTCAACATTGTTCAGTGTTACACACATAAAATACAAAACAATACTTTTTGGTTTATTCTATTCCTCTACCAAAAATCAAATTCTTCATCTTTATTTAGATCAGTGTTGTCCAAACTTTTTTGAGCTACGGCACACTTGGCTGAATTAAAAATTTTCGCGGCACACCTAAATTTTTTTTTGCTTTATTTGCAATTTTTTATTGCATTTTTACTAATCTTTTAATAAGAAATTAAAAACTCATAAACTAAAAAATATTATTATTTAATATTTAAGATTCTAAATAAACATAATTAAGCTGCTTACTTATTATAGATAGTCAATATTTCTAGTAAGAAATATAAATATGATTGTAAACAAATAAATTTCGCACTTAATTGACTGATTAACATTTAAATTTGAAATAACTGTTAAAATATTAACAATTCAATTTCCTTTTAATAAGTTGTTTGGAAAAACAGGGTTTTTTGATTTTTTTAAAATAAATTTCACGGCACACCTGGGCACCCGCCACGGCACACAGTTTGGACAACACTGATTTAGATTATAGAAACTTTTATATTTCGAATTTAGATGAAAAATCGATTCTAGGTCAGAAAGCACAACCATACATTAGGCGCTCTGACGATATTTGAGAAAATGAAAGGATTTTAAGTGCGCCTTATTGTCCGAAAAATACGGTATATGAATTTTAGTAATTGAATCCTAATTTGATACCCAAATTTTATCATATATACAAGCTTCATTTTATTTGTCCATGAGAATTCTATATAACTATGATACGCAAATTTTAGTATAAATTTTATTTTGAGACGTACAAATATTATGGTATGATAAATTGCATTCTATATGCAACTCTTAGGATATGTATAAATTTTATTTTTTATTTAGTCATAGTATACCAATTTCATACCCATAGCTACGTGCCAACAAAATTTCTACCCTAGTGTTGGGCCAAGTCTTGAGGATGTCGAGAAATGAATCAAAGATAGAAGGGAATCCCACGGAATAATAGAATAGGGTAAAAATAAATTCTACCGAGAACTTCAATAATATAGTAAGAAACAAACAAAATACCAATAAAAGAAATAGGAATAATTAAATAAAACAGTAAAACCCGTAAGATTAAAAAATAAGACAACAAAAAGGAAACTACCTAATACGCATAACAATAAAAAAAATAAAATAGCAAAAATACGAAGTAAATAAATAGGGAATTAAGGAAATAAAATAAAAATAAAAACAATTCTAAAACAAATTTATCAGTTAATTAAAACAAAAAATTAATAAGACGACGATAAATCTTTAGAAAGAATAAGAAAAAATAATTAACATTAAGAAAACAATAGAATAATAATAAAAATAAGATAAAACCATTAAAAATTCATTATATTATAATAAAAAACATAAATATAATAATAAATAACAAAATTACACGCTAACTGTGTCCTGATTGGACGGAAAATAATATATAAGCAGCGCGAAACAGTTGTAGAGTACCACTTTAACCAAAAACTCTACAGACGACATTTAGAAACTATTTCCAATCCACAATTACAGATTGCAGAGAACACTCGGAACAACTACTAAAACCAAGCCGAACTTATCAAACGGGGAATTAATCTAAGAAAACTAGGCTTTAGCTTTAGGGACAGATTTTGATTCAACTTTTCGACATCATCAAGGAAGAACTTCAGTAAGGAATGGTTGATTAATTTAATTATGTATATTTATATTTTATTCTTGATTGATATACAAATATTAATTTAATAACAATAAATTTTATTCAATACAAATAGATTTTCTTTTTCTTCATGGTGCTGGCGACGATGCCCTCTGGGAGCTTCTGGTGTGAGGGAAATGAGCATGAATGTAAATCAGAATAATTTCCCGAAGATCAGAGAGATCGGAAATTCGAACAATATCAGCAATGAATAGGGCTTGTGAGATTCAGATTGATAATTGTATAGATAATGAAATGATTGAAGAAAATGATACTCCTCACACCAGGAACCCAAATGGCATGGTCGCCAGGTAAATAGCTATATATTCAATTAACAATGTTTTTCGGAAAGATTTTATCACATTTGTTTGTTTTTCCAATTTTGATGCATATTGATTGGAGTTGAATGGATCGATCATGACGGTCTAAGAGCGGTGGCAGAAATGTGTGCCGTTCTTGGGTGGGTCATGAGGGGTAGGAAATCCAGTGAGAAACAATGGTATCCAGGAGTTCTGTCACCGAGTGAGATCGGCCACTTTTGTCATCGGAAGTCTTCGTTCGTCGAGCACAGGCAGTTATCTGATTTGAGGCTGTTAGTAAGATATTAGAGTTTCAGAAATGGTACGAATTAAGAATCATCATCACTGTATCACAGCTCGTCGGTAGCGAATTTCGAATTACAGCCGATTTCTTCTTATATTTCGTAAATGAATCGTCTGACATCGGTTAAGATAGATTGTTTCTTTCGCGAAAATTCCAACAAGATTCATATTAGACATTGCAAATTAATTTCCGAGGATGTGCACTGCCAGGGCATTGGCGACTAGATCCATCAGTTGGATTTTGTTCAGCTCTAGATCGACGTGATTATCAGATAGTGTCTTGCCCGTCATCGATAATGGCTCGCCCTAAGATAGGAAGGTAAACATTTCTCGATAATAAAACGAATTACTTGTCATAAGCCCGAGAGAAACTGTCGACAGCGATAGAAAAAAATCATCAGCTTGTTCTGCATGCAGATTAATTTGCGACACCGTAAATCGGCAGTAATAGTCTGATAAGGACTCCAGTGCGTTGAGTGTGAGAGGAAGTCGTCGAGTAACTGAGTGGACTTATCAGAAGTAAATATAACAGAGAAAAATCTGAAATTAAAAATTAATCTTATCGATTAGAATTGTGAGCAACTTACGCCATAGGAATTAGGAGTTTTCTAGAATACCAACCAAAATTCCAACGTGTCTGGAAAATCTGCCGAGATGTCATAGCAGTTACTTATTGAGTACCACGACATGTATGCATCGCACATACTCGGATTGTAGAGAGAAAGATAACATCACTATTACATAATTACAGCAAGGGAAATATTGAGGTTGTATGTACAAGTAGGTAGATAGACTTCGTCATCGGAAAATAGCTGAACTACTAGGAGTGCTGAAAGTACAACTTGATGATTTATAATATAAGCAAGCATCATGACGTTTCACTCAATATTCGTATTACAGATAGATGTATGTTTACACGCGGTTACACGTCGTTATGACGACAATTTCGGTGAAAATTTGAAATAGAAAAATTTAGATTTTAATAAAAAATTAAAAATTAATAATTTGCTTTGACTTAATAAGTTAATAAAATTAATAACCAAACCAACCTGATTTAGAGCAGCGCCAGGGGACATTAACCGTATTGAATTACCCTGCTAACTTGACACCCACATAATTTCGACAAAGTATAAGACATAATATAAAAATATAATTGGATAAAATAATAAATAAAATTAACGATGATGAAAATAATAATGAAAACCAATAGTAATATAGTTGATAGTAATTGTCAAACCCCGAGAATAAACACAAAGTTGTTATAGGTGAATAGAGTAATCTGAGAAGTCCCAGTTTCTTTTCATTGAACTACAACGGTTTGAACGAATTAACTCGAATGTTTGAGGCTTGAATGGGTTTAAGTATGGTCATTTGTATGCATGTGTGAGACATTCTCTGATTTTATACATAGGGGGTATGATAAAACTCGCGTCGTGGAAGTACAATGGACGATCAAACAATGTTTAAAGCGCAAATGTAAACTTCTTAATCTTTAGATGACTACATCAACCAATTCTGGAAAAAATCTTCGTCCTTGTTTGTCCTGCGCCGATAAAAACGCGGATATCGCGCAGCTCTATCTGTACATCGGGGAATTGAAAAAGAGAATTGACCTCTACGAAGGAACGTGGTTCTCCCCGCCACAAATGAAGGAAGAAAAGATCAAGATTTTACGTCTGGAGCACTGCCGTGACAGTCTCCTAGAAGAGAGTAGGTGTCAGAGGCTAACCATAAAGGCCCAATCCGAGGCACTTCATAAAGTATATTCTGAATCCGAAATAGCGAAGCGTGTTCGCGAATACCCAATACAAGATGGGACCAACGTGTTCCCAGTGCACCACCAATCTTCAGAGCCATCAACAACTGGTTGTAAGGGGCATGGCCTGCATTTGCCACCAATTCCCGCCCCAGTTCTCTCAGGTTATAGGCCTATGGCAGGAGGCCCATCGGACCCCATCTTGGCCCCGATCCTCGTGTCACATATCACACAATCTCCAACAGAAGCCACCTTGCCACATCGGAAGCGCAAGAGGCCGACGCGCTCGGAGAAAAATCAGAAGCGTAGGAACGCCATGGCCGCGCTCGAAGCTTCGTTGTACGTGGCACAGTCGACTGTCAAGGAAATCTCATCTACCCATTCGATCCCGTCGAAAGAAATATTCCGGGTAATTCCAGCCGATAACATAAAATTCCTCGAAGATCGCCGCCTACCCGTCGACATCGACGAAATGATCGCTGAGGGAGAAGCGTTTCAATGATTCGACTCGCTACCAGTCTCGATCCTTTTCCGTTATGACTGAACATCGCGATGATTTATGGTATCTTATCAGGAACTGTACTACATGATTGGCTTTCTAAGTGTCTTTTTCAGTGTATTAATCGTTGTGCAATGTATTTTACTTACCTGAATATAATTTTCGTTGTGTCAAGTGCGTTATTGGTATGCATTGATATATGATTTGTATAAATGGAATGATGAAATCGAATGTATGCCAATAGATAAAGGTCGTCCCCTTGGACCAGGGTCGGACCGAGTTATGTGTGAGAGTGTGGGTAAGACCTTCTATGGCACCTTAGAACCCGAACCGTGAGTGGGTTAATAGTAGTCCCAAGGCAGGGGCTCACCTGTTAACCAACTCCAACCCATGTGTGCATCACCAACGTGTAATATCTCCACGGGCTCACATGAGGGATATTAGTAAAATCATCACGGGTATGCTGGGGAAATGGCCTGAGCGGAATGAAACGATTGTATGTCTTGTACTAAAAATTTCTTTTCTCCCCACATACGCCAACACTAGGTTACCCCTAAGTTGATCATAATGAGAAAAATATTTCATCAGTATTCCTCGGATTTTTGATTTTCGTTTATAGAAATTTCCATATTTGTAGTTTCGTGGAGAGTGTTACGAAGTTTGATGATAATAGATAGAATACATGCTTCATCATAACTGTAAAATTACTTACAATACATAAATATCATTCCTACCAATTCGGTTTCATGCAAGTGTTATTTATGATACCCAGTAGTTCAATGATAATGAGTAAAGAGTTTTCCACCATTACCCTTAAAGTTTTTGCTAGTTATTTACCATATACAAATTTCGTTTTATAAAAAAATCTTCACTATTATTCCCCAGATTCGATAATAATGGGCAAAATAAATTTCAGTATTGCATTCATAAATTTTATTCCTATATAAATTTCGTGTCTATAGACGGCATCTCAGATCTCATTCTTATCTATCATCCAAAGTTGGATAATGTAGAAGGTTAATTTTAGCACTAAACTGGTAGAATATAAAATCCATAATGCATTAAACTACCCGTTTCAATATACCACTAATACGCGAAATAATATACAATGGTATTTTAATTTATCTTAATAACACAAAATGAACTAAGGAGCTGTTGAATTAAGTGATCGAAATGGTAAATTTCATAAAAACTCGGCCATTGAAGTTCATAATTTTTGAAGTCCATAATTTGGATATGTTTCCATCAGTTTGCAAAAGCTGTGTTACCGAGATGATTCTCATTATTAGTGAGTATTTGACAATTTTGGAAAATAAAATTGAAGAATATTTCCCCTCAATCAGCATTGAAGAATATGATTGGATTCGCAATCCTTTCCTAGATTTATCGGTCATTAAATTTTCCAACTTTCAGTTATATGAAGAGGAAGAACTAACGAGTCTTTCCAGTATTCGGGACCTCAATTTAAAGCGCGCTTAACTGCCATTAGACTAACTTTTGTATTTCTGTTATGGAAGAGTATCCAACTCTTAGTAAAAAAATCCATCAAAGTCTTACTGCAATTCTCAACTTCGTACCTATGTGAACTGGGATTTTCTTACCTAAACAACATTAAAAATAAAAAACTTGAAAGACATTGAAGAGTTAAGAGTATGTCTTTCCAACATTCGCCCGCAAATTGCAGGAGTAGTAAAGAAGCACCAAGTACAACTGTTCCACTGACATTCACCATTATTATTCTATACCCGGTACTGAATACAGGATATGTTGTATTTATGCGAATAAAAATTCTACTAATATGATCTTTTATTTATTTTATTTTGTTGGGGTTAGCGCAAAAACCAAAAAAATCATATATAAAAGGAAAGCATAACAAATAATGGTAAAATCAATAAGTGAAAAAATAATTAAAATTTACTAAAAATCAAAAATCAATATTTAACGGGGAGTATAAGCCAAATTTATAGACGAGTTCAGAAATTATAATGGAAATTTAATAAGGTGTTCACAGGGAAAGTTCATGGGGAAAAACAAATTAATTAACCGGTAATGGAAAACCTAAGCCAATGGGAAGCCCGAGCGCTGAATGAAACCCGATGCGCAGTGAGATCCGGGTAATAAGATAAAGACAGAGAATGTCTTGAGCCCTAATCAAGGGTAAACAAATTAAAATAATCGAAAAATCATCAAATAATGATTTAGGATTCCCGGGGAAAGAATTAAGCGCGATTTTCTAGATAATTGGCCTCTCAGGAACAGTATAAAAAGGGAGCTCAGAAATAAGCAAGCCGTCAGTTGGTAGAAGAGAAAAAAGGAGAAAAGAGAAGCTCAGAAATCAGGAGATCAGAGAAAAGTGCAAATAGTGACAAAGTGTAATTGTGATAAAGATTGAATAAAATTATTCTGAGTTGGATTTGTTTTATTTTATTGAATAAGAACACAAGGAGTCAAATGGATAACCGACTTGCAAATAAAAACCCAACAATTTCATTGCAAAAAGTCTTAATAAGTAGAAAATATTTATTTTTAGTGATAGGTTTGCCGCAATGTAAAAATGTTGGGAACCACTGCTTTATACATTACCCAAACACTATAATCGAATTGCACTTAAAAATCAATAATTATAGTTTTATGGTGCAAAACATTTGATTGCTTCAGACTACAGTTTATAAACCAAAAAACACCTGACTATAGTCAAAAATTGCACTTTGCAATTAAAATTCAATATATTCGCGATAACTTGTCTCCCAACCGCGTGGAAACTCATTTCGCGAGATCGAAACGGAGAAGGGGTAAATGCACGAAAACCGAAAGTGGTTCATGCGATCGGTGCCGCAAGAGGATTATGCAAACCCGCACAAAAAGGAATGTAACGAACGACGGGCGTCAAAGCAGTCACAGATAGCTGATCCGTCGTGATCTGGAGTAAACGTGTATTGCACTAAATAAATGTAAATTATCAAGGATGTTGGAAAATCAGGCAATTCATCATAACAAAGAAAAAAATATAAAATTGCATTTATTAAAATACAGTGACTTAATCACCAAAGCATTCTTCTGCTGCACCCTCACGAATCGAATCGAACATCATCGTATGTCTCTGTTTTAGTATCATTTCTCCTAACGACTTGCGAAAATCCAATCCGAATTCATCACTGCCTAACTCATGATCAATTGTCACATTATTCTTCATAATTTGAGATTCAGATTCAAAATCGAAGCCATTCAGTTTCTTATTGAATTGCAATTCCTTATCAAATACAAACTTTCCTTCCGCGGCCTTGAGGGAAAAGATTTCATTAAATTCCTATTATATAAACATTTCCCAATTCTTACTCTGCGTTTAAGAGCTAATTTTTCACGCTTTTTCCAGTCTTGAGCTCGAACTTCAATTACAGACTCCAATTCATTCAACAGAGCTTTAGCGTTAGTAGAGTATCTCTCTTCAAATGGATCAATTTCTTGATTAGAAAAATTATTTTCAACAACATTCTCTATTTCTTCTGTTATTCCTTCAATGACCTCATCGACAATTTCCGGATAGGCGTCGATTATAATTGGTTTATTTATATCTTCAATTTGTTGCGTGGGTTTCGTTATTTTCATTTGTTCAAAAGGAACACTGGAAACGTTTTCACGATTACCACTTATAATTTCCTTCAATTCCTCATACAAAAGCTTCCAACAATTTTCTATTCCATCAACGTGTTTTTTGCTTTTATCCATCAATTGTAATTGTGACGCCAGCCTGTCATTTGTCAACGATTGATCCGACTTGACATGGTTTGTTAATTGAGTTGAAAATTCCGACATTTCATACAAATGTAGTTCTAACCGACCAATCGCATTGTGTAAAGTTTTGAACTTATCACCAGTAAATCTATTCAATTCATTTCCTAGATAATTGGATCTAGTAAGATTGGATTTCGTTTTGATTTGTAGAAGATCTTTGCATTTCATTAACTGTTCGTGATAAATGTGAAAACGACGGAGCAATTTGAACAGGTGAAACAATAAAAAAAAATCGGGATGATTTTTAACGAAATATGTGATCAAAACGATCATTTTAATCACTTCCGCAAACTGAGATTGGATAAAATTGTGCAAGCTCTTCAGTTGGCTCATTGGCTGACGGCAATTCACATTTTTAATATCAATTTCAGGAAAGGTTTCCAAACTGTCATCAATCCAAGGCAACTCTTCAATGGTGGATTCGGTTTCTTTGATTCGTTTAGAAAATATTTTATTAATCTTTTCCATATCAGAATATAAAATGAATAAAATCGAGAAAATTTGATGGGTAAAATTTTCCAAGAATTCTTCATTGAAAGACTTTGAACAATCATACAGAGAATTATCGATCAAATGGACAAGTTTCGAATAACCTTGATTGAGTGATAAAATTTCTTGAACAAGAAGAATCACTTGACGACTTTGTTTAGAAATTATCGAAAGCTTGTTAAAGAAAGTTGTAATTATTCGACGAAGAAGAAATCCAGAAACAACCAATAGAAATAGATAGGAGAGAAACAAGGTCAAAACTGATAAAGCCACTGTCCAGCCACCAAATATGATGTAGATTTGGAAAAACAAAATCAAACCGATTAATTTCCAGAAACTTGATTTAAAAAGCCTGGAAATACAATTTAAACACGTTACGAGTGCTGATAATAATCAATAAATTGGTGAAAATTATTGATTGAAAAAAATCGAAAACAGAGGAATTTGAAAATAGAAAAATGATAAAAGATTTATAGGAGTTTTCCATCAGTTTGGACATAAACAGGTTTTATTAAGTAAAAGATAAAACGAACAAATTGTAAATTTATCTCACAATTTCTGTCCCAATAAATGTCAAAAATAATACTACATCCGTTCCACTATAGTTGTCACATTTGGATACTTTTGGTCTGATTATTTAAAATGTATGCTATTTGAATAATTTTCATAAAGATTTGCTAAATTTTTGTACTGTATTAATTATTTTCTAAAAGTGCAAATTTAAGAAAAAAAATTATTTAGTTAAAAAATTTAATTAAATTAATTATTACTCACAACAATGTACTTTTTTTTGTTCTACATGACTTGTCACATTTCGTCTTACAGTGTGAATGTGCCCTGTTTAAAATTTGTGCGCGCAAAAACGCGCATGTTCAGAAGGAACACTGAGTGTGATCTGTCAAATGTCAAGTTTTTGACAATAGATTCGTGTTTACTGCTAAGATCAGCTCCCTTTTATGTTACTCGTATTTTTTAAGAGTTTTTAAACCCATTTTTACTAAAAATGGATGATAATCGAAGAAACAAGGAACTCAATCAAAATCAAAGTTAGAGTATTCTTCAATTTTTATTAATGTGTTACAAAGATAACAAACTCAATCATGGAGTTATAAATGAAGCAGCAGCAAACTTTAAGGTGCATCCCAGACCAATATCTCGTTTGTGGAAGCGAGCACAGCAATCTAAAGAAAATGGAAATGAAGTTTTCAATGTGGAATCCAGAAAGCGTGGACGTTGTGGACCGAAAAGAAAAACTTATCTCAACAATTAGAAAAAATTAAAGATATTCCTTTAAATCAAAGGAGAACACTAAGAAGCTTATCAAGAACGACTTTGCATAGAATTTTAAAGAAAGGGAATGTGTTTAAGCGTGTTTCATCTTCTATTAAACTGACTTTAACAAAATCGAAAGAGCTCAGTTTTGTTTATAACACATGTTCAACCTAATGGGTTTTTTATCTGAAATGATGGATGTTGTTCATATAGATGAAAAATGGTTTTATATCACAAAATCATCAAAATCATTTTATGATTCTTTAGATGAGTTAGTACCTCACAGACAATGTAAAAGTAAAATCACTAAAGTAATGTTTATGGCAGCGGTGACAAGGCCAAGATGGGATTCATCTAAAAACGAATATTTCGATGGAAAAATCGGAATCTGGCCATTCACTTTCAAAGAAAATGCCAAAAGGAACTCTAAAAATTGTCTAAAGGGAACTCCTGTAACGAAAGTTATGGAACAGATTTGCAAAGAAGAAATTCGAAATATGATGATTAAAAATGTTTTACCAGCTATACGCGAAAAAATTCGGATTCATCTAAAAACGAATATTTCGATGGAAAAATCGGAATCTGGGCATTCACTTTCAAAGAAAATGCAAAAAGGAACTCTAAAAATTGTCTAAAGGGAACTCCTGTAACGAAAGTTATGGAACAGATCTGCAAAGAGGAAATTCGAAATATGATGATTAAAAATGTTTTACAGCTATACGCGAAAAATTTCCAAAAAGTGAAAAATCACGTACTGTTTACATACAGCAAGACAATGCCAAGCCTCATTTAACAAATAATGACTCTGTTTACAAGAAGAACTTGTAAAAGAACGTTGGAGTCTGCAATTAAAACCTCAACCTCCGAATAGACCAAACCTAAATGTTTTGGATCTTGAGTTTTTAATGCAATACAGGCATTGCAACATCATATGGTCACTAAAAATATTGATGATTTAATTAGTGCTGTAGAAACAGCTTTCCAACAATTGGATCGAGACACGCTTGATAGTGTATTCTTAACACTACAAAATGTATGGAAAATATCATGATATCAAACGGAAACAACTTTTATAAGATTACTCATATAAATAAAGAAAAACTTCGAAGAGAAAGTCGACTCCTCATAAATTTAAAATATAATGCCGAAGCCGTGGAGAATATAAAAAATTTTTTAAATATTGAATAACTGAAATAAATGTTACTACTATCAAATTAATAAAGAACTTATTTCTGACTCGCAATTTTTTATTCAAGTATTGATCAACTATTTTTAAGTGCCCATGCTTGTTAGAAAGCCTTGAGTAACCCTTTTCAACAACCTATTACCTTTGAAAATCGACCTAACACAATTGAAGCTATAGCTATAAAAGTTTGATCAAATGTGACAAGTGTTATGGAACGGATGTAATATTAAAAATGATAATTATAGGCTTTATCGATAATTAAAAAATTTTAAGTCTGTTCCATTACTGTTACCAAACCAAATATTTCGTTTCTCCCACCTCAGCATTTTTTCTGTCAAAAATAGCTTTATTTTTATGAAATCCTTAATTGAAATTGGATAATTTTGACATTTGTGCTGACCTTCGTACAGCTACTGGTAAGTAATTCTTTGGTTTTCATTGGATGAAAAATCTTTAATATACATTACATATATAATATTTCAAAAATTCCCTCCGCTGTAAATGATATGATCCGGAAGTGGGAGTACGGTGGGTGGGGTGGGGGTTACAGATGGGGTGGGGGTTATAGGTGGGGTGGGAGGGTTACAGATGGGGTGGAAGGGTTACAGATGGGGTGGGAGGGTTACAGATGGGGTGGGAGGGTTACAGATGGGGTGGGTGGTTACAGATGGGGTGGGAGGGTTACAGATGGAGTGGAAGGGTTACATGTGGGGTGGGAGAGTTACAGATGGGGTGGGAGGGTTACAGGTGGGGTGGGTGGTTACAGATGGGGTGGGAGGGTTACAGATGGAGTGGAAGGGTTACATGTGGGGTGGGAGAGTTACAGATGGGGTGGGAGGGTTACAGGTGGGGTGGGTGGTTACAGATGGGGTAGGAGGGTTACAGATGGGGTAGGAGGGTTACAGATGGGGTAGGAGGGTTACAGATGGGTAGGAGGATTACAGATGGGGTGGGAGGGTTACAGATGGGGTAGGAGAGTTACAGATGGGGTAGGAGGGTTACAGATGGGGTAGGAGGGTTACAGATGGGGTAGGAGGGTTACAGATGGGGTGGGTGGTTACAGATGGGGTGGGTGGTTACAGATGGGGTGGGAGGGTTACAGATGGAGTGGAAGGGTTACATGTGGGGTGGGAGAGTTACAGATGGGGTGGGAGGGTTACAGGTGGGGTGGGTGGTTACAGATGGGGTGGGAGGGTTACAGATGGAGTGGAAGGGTTACAGGTGGGGTGGGATGGTTACAGGTGGGTGGGGGTTACAGATGTGGTGGGAGGGTTACAGATGGTGTGGGAGGGGGTTAAACTATGTTAGCTATTCAATAAAGGAAATATGTAATATAAAAAACCAAATCTAAATTATACAATTACATTCGAAATATATAATACTCTATTTGATACCATTTGTGTTTTCCTAAATATTTCCCAATTATTATATATTGAATAAATTATAAGAAATTTTAGTTAAAATATTTAGTATAAAATAATGGTTAAATAAATTAAATTAAATAACCATATTATCAAATAACTTACTTATTACTTTTAACATATTTCCAATGAATTAATCTTGATTCGATTAAATAATACAAATATTTCTCATCAAATTCATTTAAAATATTTGTTTTTAAAGCGATAGTTAAAATGAAAACCACATGACATTCATACTAAAAATTATTAATATTTTTAATTTACAAGAAAATTAATAATACAATTTTTCGCTTAATCGAATGGAAAAATGAAAATATTCTGTCATCAAAATGGCTTTTATTCTAGATAAATTTATATACATTCAGAAATTAAATAGAAAACTACCAGAGAAAACGAAATTTTCTTAGTTTGATTAGATTTCTTGAAGTTATTACATTCATTAGTATTCAAATTTAAACTTGACAAATATTGATTGAGCGGTGAATACTACAAGAGTTATTAAAAAATTGTAAATAAATTGCTAACTTCAGGAGTTACATCCTCATCTTCCAAATAATCTTCCATGATTTGATATTATGGTTTTAATGAAGACTAATATTTATAATTCAAAAAAAGATATCTTTTATACATCAAATGAAATCAAAATAAAATTACAAACTTAATTATAATGTGATAATTATTATATTTTTAATGAAATTAAAATTCTTTAATATTTTAAAATAAATTTCAGCATCTTAATTTTAAAATAAATTCTTAAAGATTAAGTATGATTTAAGTTATTAAAACAGAAATAAAATGAATAAGATACCTGAAATTTTTTTAAATTATCTTTAAATTATTTAAGATAAAGCGAAAAAATACTTTAAATGTAATTCACTTGGAAAAATAACATAGTGGCGCAAATATGAAAAAGATTAAATTAACACAGCGAAAATCTTTATATCTCAACATATTTATTGAATATTGACAATAAATTTAAAACTCTATAAATCATCCTTTAGCTCAGTGTTGTCCAATCAGTGTGCCGTGAAGATTTTTTTATAAAATAGAAATTTAAATGAGTGGATAAGTAATTTCAGTGCAAATTTATCTTTGTTTATAAATAAATTTTTCTTGTGAACTTTTGTAAGAGTTTTGACTCTTTATTTAGTAGCTTGATTTCTTGTATTCAGGTTATTAACTCTCCTAATCAATTTTTTAGTTTAACAATGAAAAGATTTTTAATTCAAGCAAATAAAGAAGGCAGCAAAAAAGCATAAATATGACGATGATTGTATCAAGTATTGCTTTATGCTATATTTATAAAGGATGATTTAATTCCAATGTATTTGCCATGCTTTGTTGCTCTTGCTAATGAATCTATTGTTCCAAACAAACCTGATCGACATCTCCAACAAAAACATCCCCAGTTAAAAGAGAAGCCAAACATTTATTTTGTAAGAATGAAAAAGAGAATGTTGTGAGTCAAACTAAGAAATTGAAGGCATTTACAACGATATCTGAAAAACCTCAACTGCCCCTCACCAAACAATACCGCGGAGAGTCGGAGATATTTTAACATACATTTATAAGCAGCTCAAAAATAAATTTCCGGGTGGCACAGAAAGATTGTGAAAAATTTGGCCTCTTCAAATTGACGAGGGCACAGATATAAGCAATGAGGTACAACTGCTCGCTATTTTACAGATTGTAAAGGATTGAAAAATAATTTAAGAATACTTTTTTTATAATGATTTAAATCAGATGACTTCTAAAAAGGATATTTTTGAATAGGTGAACGAAAACATTACGAAAAATAGTATGTCATGGGAATTTATGTCAGTATTCCTTCGTTTGTCATACTCACAAATAATTAATAGATTTCCTATATCCTATTCTCGATTTCTTCGTCCCTACCTGAGGCAAATTGCCAGTGGTTTGTTATTTCAACTTGCCTTATATAGTGGTATAACCCATTAGATTAATGATTTTTGATTGATCATCTCTGTTTGGGAATCCTCCTTCTGCGGCTTTCTTTCGTGTTCTCTTCGTAATACAATATAATATTACTATATTGTGCATCTTCCCAATGATAATATTTTTCCACATCTTCTCATTGGTGGGTCACAGGTAATCCACGTTTTACCCGTTCGTGTCGTATCCGATGCAACCCAAAATTTAAAGACTTGTTTGACCATCCGACAACTTTGAGTGATAAACATTGGTAGTGTGTTGTAAGGGTGAATACTCGCCAGATGTGAGCGTACCTTTGTACACTATAATCGTGGAGCATTCCAACGGTTTAGCAGACTGCCGATAGAACTCCTGTACCCGACTTCAGTTAAGTCCCCTTACTTTATACTTTACTGACATGAACCTTGGAAAACCTAATTTCCTGGAGCTTATCTTTCATGCTATAGAGTGATTCGGTATTAATCCGCTGAAATTCTTTCATCGATCTAATTAAATTGGAACCGAGATTGAACTACAGGTAAACTTATTATCATATAATACTCCGTTGTGTTTCTACCCTACCTACTCCTGACACTGGCTATACCTCATCTGTAATGTCTTCTATTTCGGACAATCTCCTTCACAGTGTCGAGTTCACTGCACGCAATCATAATAAACTTGCCTTATATTATATTCAGGGGCTGGGTGATAATCCCCAATCGATAACAAACCAAAAATCCAAACCTTAAAATTTATTTTATAGTTGTTGTTCATTTGCAAATTCAAAATAACGCATAATCATTTTATTTCCGAATAATAACAATTTTTCCGTGTCCATACCAGGAGATAATGTCATCATTGAACAACCTAATGGTCGCATCTCGGTCGATTGGGTAGAAACTGCTTAATATCCGCAACAGAACGACTTATTATGTCGCAAGGCATTTCATATCCATATTTATATCTAAATCGAGCTGCTTCCATTTGTGCACGACATACTTGAGATCGATAATCAGGGATCATACCAGTCATAACACCTCCAGTACTTTCAGTAATATTAAACAATCTTGTAGCTGAACTCTTCTCAATCATTTTATCTGGAACCTGTCTTTGTGTAGCTACACATAAATTTGATCTCATATTATTCTTTTCTGAACACAAAACAATATCGATTCGGCCATTTTGATCTTGAGCAAATTTCAACAAATTTGTTTGATCCATATTCAACTCACCAGGTACAGATTGAACTAATTGCCGGTCTCGAGATAATGTGATTAGAGAAAATCCATTACCCAGAATTTTAATAGATTTGATAGATCTGATAACATCGTCTTTACAAATAGTTTCTATTTCCATTTTGCTGCGGGTTCTATTCAACCTTGCCACTAAATCATCGAGATCCATCAATCCCCCGTTATATTTAGATGTTGCCATTGTAATTTCAATTATTCAAAAAACCAATCGAAATAAACTCAATACACAAAGAAGATTTCCATTGCCATGCACAATTTTACGCGTCTGTGTGCGCACACAACCAAAAATACACAAGGAGAGCAAAAAGCGCACACAGACGCGAGCATCGAATTAAACAGTTGTAATCAAAAGAAATTTTGGAATAAACCAAATCAATATTAAAACAAGAAGCTCGTCATTGACCGATTTATTTTAACTATCTAGCATACATGAAATAAGCAAAAGAATGTTCCTAAGAGCATTGACTGTGTCCGGATTCACGTGGCCTACGGCTTTTGTGTGGGCTTACTCCGTAGTTCCAGGGCCTAGGTCTTTTGTCCAGTCCCCATCGTCAAATGACTGGTATTTCCCATCCGTGTTTGGGGTGAGGCTTTGATGAATTCCCCCTCCACTCTTCTCAGTTTGGTAATGGCCACCTGGATATCTTGCACTGCATGGAAGCGGGTCAATTAGCCTGAGTTCAGTACTGGCTCCCGCTTCAAGAGTGTCATCGGCCTGATCTTAATACTGAGTCCCGCTCGTGTTTATATGAACGTGGTGGGTGTTCCATCCGGTATCCTTAGTTCCAGGCTCGGATTCGGATGGCTATCCAGTTTTGTACCTTCAATTTGATGTTCTGCGCCTCGATCTCCTTACGTCTTAAAATATAATCATGGATTACCAATTCATGCCATCTCGTCCGTACATCTAAGCCGGCACTATCACTCCTACCTCTTGTAATTCATTATTTGCATGCCGTACTTATTTATGGAAATTCAATGGCGAGTGTATTCTCATAAGGGACGAAATAGCCATCAACGAGAGTTAAAGATGAAGTCATGAACGCTGCTCTCAAGAGCTATATTTCCAGCTTATAAGTTATACAATTACGATAGTGGTCTAAAACAGAGGTTTTCAAATGGGTGTCTTAGCACCCCAGGGTGCCCAGTCGTCGGCCAGAGGTGCCCCAGCCATAATTTTTTTTAAATAATTATTTATAGATATTATAAAGTATATATAGGGATAAGGTATTCGGTATCAATTGTTAATATTAAAGTATAAATTTATTAAAATGATTATTTATAGCAGTGATTCTCAAACTTTTTTGGCTAACGCACCCTTGCTGGCATACAAGGTTTGAGGGTACCCCATTAGATTTTTCTTCTAAAAAGATGAAAATTGTATATAAATATTTTTAAACCTAAATTATTAAAATTTTGACCTCATTTAGTTAAAAAATTAAAAAACAAAAATCGGCAAGAATGAAGCTTAATAAATTTATTAATGGGTTGAATGATACTGCTTCGAAAAATCTTCAGCAAGTTTCCGTACATCAAGAATACTTAGTTTTATTCTTAAATCTCCTGATCCAGAAAACTTGTTTCTGTACTTATTTTTAATATATGCATTGATCGAAAATGCCGATTCGCACAAGTAAGTTGTGTTGAAAGGAAGAAATTTCTTGATTGCAAGTGTTCCAATATGCATCTTTTCTGAATGAATTTGCATCCGAAACTCTTCTCGAGTTAACTCACGGTTCTTAATTTTCAAATCACTATATTGGCCAATCATATATGTTTCGACCAGTCAGAGGGGGGGGGTGACTTCTACCTCTGGCTGGCAGTGTGTGGGTAGTTTGTTGTCTTTTTTGTCGCATCTGTTTGCGTGTTATTGTTAAACTGCTGTCATATTGGTGTGCGCATACAGACGCGAAGAATTAGTACGTTTCATATTTATTGTAATAATATGAAAATTGATTTGTGGCTTTTGTAGATTAGAATTTTCTAGAGGTTTTTTGGTTTAAACGGACGCGAAGAATTAGTACGTTTCATATTTATTGTAATAATATGAAAATTGATTTGTGGCTTTTGTAGATTAGAATTTTCTAGAAGTTTTTTGGTTTAAACGGATTTAGGTTTTAGATAAAGTTCCTTATTAAAGTGGCTTCAGGCGTTAAATGTGATCCTTAAGTGGAAGAATATCTTAATTGCATTAAATTACAACACAAATTTCAATATGTAATCTTTGGACTCAACAAACAGAAGGATAGAATTATTCAATTAGAAACTGGGGAATTAGGTACTCCTTATGAAAGATTCAGATTACACATGATCGACACATATGCTAAAGAAGGTTTCTATGCATTATATGACTATCAGGGTACTTTGGCGTTTATTACGTGGAAACCAGAAACACTGAAAATCAATAGTCCTATGATTATGGTTGCTTAATCAAAGATTGCAACCAACATCTATCCAAACAGTTTTATTTCTGCATCAAGGGACAAATCTATGATTATTTGGGATGACTTTGAAAGTGATGTTGTTATGTCAAATGATGGTCGATTTGCATTGTCTGGATCATGGGACGGAACTTTAATTCTATGGAATTTATCTGAAGGAAAATATTTATGCGCGTTAGAAATGTGTGAGATTATTAACAAATTTATCTTCTCGCCAAAACTATATTGGCTATGTGCTTCAACTGGATCGTCTATCCAGATTTGAGAATTGGAAAATAAAGTCTCCAGGGTTGTAAGACTGGCTCGGTTCGTGTGATATCAATCTGCACGACGCCCCTAGTCACCCTATATAGAAAAAAAACGAAATAGAAACACAATATGATTATCAATTAAAGGTCAACAATAATAATACATGTTAGTATACACATTGTAACATTTTTTACACGATAGACTATTTCAGGTACAATGAATCTAAAATTAAAAAAATTGGCATAAAGGTGTTTTGTGACTAAAATGCGTCGGTATTTATACCTGGTTTTTGGTGTGCGAGTTTGTGTGCATGCATTAGTTCAGTATAACAAATCCGAATTATTTTTATTCTAGAACTTTCTATTTTCATTTTTTATCAATTTTCATGGCGATTTTTTCGTAATAATTTTTATTTTTATTTTTAAAATTTTATTTGGAATTATTTTTTACTAAATTTGCCTTCATGATGGATTTGGGCATTTCCAGAACATTCCATGCTAAATTTAATCTAATTCTTAATTTTTAAATTGTTTTCTGCAAATATTTCTTAAAACTTTTATATTTAAACTAAAATATTTATTTTTTATAACTTTTATTAGGTCGTTTGGCGACCATGATCGATTACACCATTTGTATGGATTGTTCTGGATTTTTATTCGAAATTTAGATAAAATATTTCTTTATTTTAGATTTTTATGGAATTATCTTTAATTTTCTCTCTAATTTTTACAAATCGCCTTTATTCGGATTCGTTTATAGTTGTTGTTATATTTTTCAGTTATATTTGAGTACGATTTTGTGCAATACTTCTTGCTAGGTTTTATTTTATTTTTATTTAGATGTTTTACATTTTTGGGTGTTATTTTTTTATTATTATTGTTTAATTGATGTTTTATCTGTTTTAATTTTAAATAAACTTAATGCTGGGAGTACATGCTGTGTACCGACACATTTTGTCACGAATCTAGATTTGTGGGTCTAGAAATCAGTTCTAGCCCAACAGTCCTGTCACCACCAGATTCTGACAGATCTTCCCCTAAGATATATCAGCAATTTTACAAAATCATTGGATAAAAGGAAACCTCGCACAACTGAAAGCATGTCTATTCATACAATGGCGTGTGTTGTGGTGAAGAACTCATCCTATTTTTATCGATTTAGTTACATGAAGAGACATTTGAAAAGCAAAAGGTTTTAAAATGCTGTTGATATTCGTGAGAATGTGGATTTCTTGAATGAGCAGCCACTGATTTTCTACAAAAATTCTTTCCTGGAATTTGTTGAAGTGTGTGGCTCATGAAGGATCTTGTGTTAAAAAATAGTGCCAATACATAATTAGTGTTCCTATATTGTAATATGAAACTTCTCGTATTTCGCCTTCTTATTTAGCCCTGGTAATTTATGGGCACACCACGCATACTGTTAAAACCAAAGAATTTTTAAAACCTAACACAAAAGACTTAAAAGACCACTAATTTTATTTTACTCAAAACTTTTGGAAATATTTTTGTGATAATTGGATTTGAAAAACCATAGAGAAAAATGAGCTTGAAAGAGCCGTTTGCAAGTGAGATTTGGTCAAAAAAAATCTTATAAAATTTCAAAACGAGATGAAAGTCAGTTGATATATTTGAATGTATCTTATGAATCTCTAATAATATTTATGATTTTGATAAAGTCTTCATTGTGAAGACAATCCGGGATCAAGTATCCGTTTATATCTTGAAATGCTGACGCTTCAAAGCATTGCTTGTGATTGATGTTGCCTATGTTTATTATATTTTGATATTTAAAAAATGAAAAATGCCTTGTTACCTCCATAAAGAATTCTGCACTGCTTAAAAGCGGCTTTGGAAATACAGGTCTTCAAAAACTTTCTGAGACATTTCACTATTTTACCAATATTAGAAACTTCAATTGTTTTCACTGAACATTCAAAAGCAAGTGCTAGCTTAGACCAATCTTTAACATTACCTATTGAATCAAAAATATAATTTATATTTGAGCAGAGTATTAAAAAATATTAATTTTGATTTTCTTCTGAGAAACTGAAAAAATTAAGTTTTTAAGTGATATTCAATGCAATTTCTAATAGCAGACTATTTTGGAGCTTATTTGACTTCCATCGGTGTCAAGTAAGAAATTCAATCCCATCCGGAATTGAATCCAGCAATTTTATGACCAGATTCCGGAATCTTACCAATTCTCCGTTAGGCCACATCAAATATCACAATTTTTCTGATGCTCTAATCAAATATATAAGTACATTTATTATCTTACAAACTAAGCGTATGAGAAACTCATATCATCCATGATACGTTTTCGTCCATTAAAAATTGAATTATCACTTCAAAACTTAATTGTATTCAGCTAGTAATCCAAGGTTACTACAGCAATTATTTATCCTTACACCAATTTGGTAGCACAGGGATTATGTAAGTTTTTAACATTTTTAAATTTGAGGAAATTATTAAATGAAAGCTTACTAAAGATAGATTTCAATGTTTTGGTATAGGGGTCTAATTCCTCTCCTTTTAAAGGAATTTTAGGTAGTGCTTGCAAACAAAAGATTATCTTGAATTCTTTCTTCAAAGCATATTCAACTCGTTTAGTCGTAATATCCTCATTTTCTATTCGGTGGTCTTTTGAATTAATTATTACCCATCCACAGTCCCAAGCGAGAGTATCTATGCTAATTTTATTACAAAAAGTAAAAATAATAGAATTCAATAATTGAAATTATTTTTGAAAGGATTATCAAAACATTTTAGTAAAACATTTACAATCTCTATTTGAAATATTTGCATCTGTCTTAAGAATATACATTCTTCACTTGTATATGATAGTCGAAGTATGCATTTAAAGGTCCTCTAGAAGGTTTTCCCACTGTATGAAAATTCTTGTCCTAGTGTCGATTTCACCTATTGAAATCTCTTCCAATTTGCGTGCAGTAATTATTTGTCTTTATATATTCGAGCACCTGCTAGTAAAACTGCACTGACACAGTCTTCACTTAATAAAATATTTATGGACAATTATCCCACAAGTTTGCATAGACCAAATAAACATTCACAGATTCTGTTGCTTTCAATGTCCTTCTTAGCAGGATGTTATGAATTTATTGAATGAGAAATCTAATAAACGGAGTACTGAAAATGTTATAATTATTATTTGATAAATTTAATGGTTTAATGATTCGTAAACTGCAAAGGATCCCCTTGGAGAATCGGCAATAAACACTCCAATTCTCTTCATTTTTGTAGCTTTGTAACAAGTACGGATTTTTTTCAGTCACATTAAAAAGTTGTACTTTCGGGAAAATTATTTTCTAATACAATGGTTCTCAACCCGTGTTCCGCGAATAAATGACATTTTATCTTTAAATTTGCATTTAAGATACATATCATCAAAAACCTCAATTAATTTTTTATAAGATGATTCAAAAAGAAAGCCGTTACACAGATATATAAACATACAAATATAAAAGTGTTTTTATTGCTTGTTATTGTTGCGCTTGGTATTTTCTTTGCTTATAAGAAGGCATTGTTTACGTTTACGACAGATTTATAGTAATTTGTGATTGGTCACTCATTGTGGGCAAGTATTTTTTTGTCAGTGTTACGCGTAAAAAAAATCATGTGAATGGTGTTCCGCGCTTTTATATTAATTGAGAACCGCTGTTCTAATACATGTGGTTTTAAATCATACAGATGTGTCGCTTATTGTAAAAATGTTTCACCAACAAACTTCAAATTTTTCTTTCATTTCAATTTGTTGCGGTGGTAAAAAATGAACCAAAATAACTCAAAGAACTATGTGAAGAACAATAAAAATTCATAATTTAACAAAAATTAAAATAATTACATTGTGTACAATATTCTTTAATAGATTAAGTCGATATTTTGTTGGGGAGACAGGTATAAGCTGGTAACAAATGAAAAGTCAATTAACAATATAATAATTTCAAATAGATTATTTAGGAAATATAAACTAATTAATTAATTAATATAGACTAATCAATCTAATTTGTAAATTTGCATGGACAAAGGACTTAATAAAGAAAAATGAAGTCAATAATTGTTTTGAAGTTGAATTAATTTTGCAAATTAGTGGTTGCCGATAGGATTGCCTACCATTACTGTATAAAAGAAAGTGAGGATTCTAAATAGTTGTGAATCAAAGATTTGTGTATCTATCCCTAACGACCACAAGCCTCCCACTGTTTTCCCGTTTTATACCTATTTTTCCCTCATAAACGTAAAAAAAAACACTTAAAACCTTAAAAACCTATATCTTTTAATTTCTTTATTCCGAAGACATTTTGCTTTCAAAATAAAAACTTAAAAAACAACAAAAATATTAAAAAAACAACACAAAATGTTAATAAAACAGGGAAAAAAAATACTGATAAAACTATGAAAAACGTTTGTCGGCTTGCGGTCGTTAGGGATAGATACACACTACTTGCAGGTCGCCAGTTTATCAAGTCGCCAGTTTATCAAGTCGCCAGTTTATCAAGTCGATAGTTTGTCAAGTCGATGATGCAATCGCTGCGGTCTTGGCAAGTCGACAGCTTGGTAAGTCGACAGCTTGGCAGGTCGATAGCTTGGCAAGCTGCTAGAATATAAATATAAAAAAAATAAAAAAAAATAAAAATAAAAATAAAAAAATAAAAAAAATAAAAATAAAAAAAAATAAAAATAAAAATAAAAATAAATATATAAAAATTTAAAATTTAAAAACAACGTATCCAGTAAAAAAATTTTTTCTAAAAATGAATTGTAATATTTGCAATAAAGTTTTTAAAAATAAAACAGGATTAATTTCTCACTATAAATCGAAAGCTCACTTACTAAAAGAAAATAATCTTAATGACACAAATTCAAAAGTTTGTACTAAATGTAAAGGAAGATTTCTACATTCTGGATATAATAAACATTTTGAAAATTGTATCGGGAAAAATAGAGAAATATTTACATGTCCTCATTGTAACTTTTCAACAAAACTAAATTTCTATTATTTAAGACATTTAAAAGAATGTAAAAATAAAAAACAAAATTCTGACGCTTGAAGAATGTCATTCAGAAGGAGAACCTGATCATGTTGAAAGAGAAAAATACAACTGGGATGATTTTAATCATATAGATGAATTTCAATTAAAAATTAATGGACCTGCAACCCCTGGAGAATATATAAGGAGAAATAAAAAAAATATTAAAAATTCTTTCACTGAAGCTTTAAAAAATTATAAACCAACAAGGTATAATGTTATAAAATATAAAATTACAATCAAAGCAAAATATTGGAGAGGACCAGAAGAAAAGACAACTCCTTTAGATGTTGAAATTGGAATACCTTTTAAATATTTATTTTCAACTAGAGGATTTAATAAAAGAATCAAAGAAATAATTCAAGCAGTAGAAGCAAAACAAGAAGAGGTTGAAAATGAATTAGGAGATTCAAACTTAGTATTCAACTCTTTCCAAACTTTAGTGATTGATTATTGGAGAGGATTACCACCTAATCCTAAATCTTATATTCAAACACCCTTTAGATCTAGGGTTGTTATAAATGTACAGAATAAGGATAACAAATGTTTCATGTGGTCAATACTTGCATATTTACATCCTCAAGCTGAAAACCCTCAAAGAGTTTCAAAATACAAACAATATGAAAATGAATTAATATTTCCCAAGGGATTCACACACCCAATGAAACTAGAAGACATTCCAGAATTTGAAAAACTAAATAATCTTAAACTTAATATTTACGAACATGTTAAAGGATGGGGACATGGAAGGAAAGATATTATTCCAATTTATATTTCTGATAGTGATAGCACGAGGGAGATATATCTTTTAATCTTGGAAGAAGGAAATAATCAACATTATGTTTTAATAAAAGACTTTCAAGCTTTTACATCACCAGAGAATCCAACTAGTGGAGGAGGAACATGTAAAAGATGTCTTCATTATTCAACAACTAAAAACTCTATGATTAAACATGCAAGATTTTGTGAAAAAGATGATCCAGCTTTAATTAGAATGCCTACAGATCCCAGGATGTATTTTAAAAACTTTTCAAATTTATTACAAACATTAGGAGTTGTCTATGGAGACTTTGAATCTATAAATCGTAAACAAGATATAATTATGCAATATTTAAAAATAATAGAAAACGGATTAGGTTTTAGATAAAGTTCCTTATTAAAGTGGCTTCAGGCGTTAAATGTGATCCTTAAGTGGAAGAATATCTTAATTGCATTAAATTACAACACAAATTTCAATATGTAATCTTTGGACTCAACAAACAGAAGGATAGAATTATTCAATTAGAAACTGGGGAATTAGGTACTCCTTATGAAAGATTCAGATTACACATGATCGACACATATGCTAAAGAAGGTTTCTATGCATTATATGACTATCAGGGTACTTTGGCGTTTATTACGTGGAAACCAGAAACACTGAAAATCAATAGTCCTATGATTATGGTTGCTTAATCAAAGATTGCAACCAACATCTATCCAAACAGTCTTATTTCTGCATCAAGGGACAAATCTATGATTATTTGGGATGACTTTGAAAGTGATGTTGTTATGTCAAATGATGGTCGATTTGCATTGTCTGGATCATGGGACGGAACTTTAATTCTATGGAATTTATCTGAAGGAAAATATTTATGCGCGTTAGAAATGTGTGAGATTATTAACAAATTTATCTTCTCGCCAAAACTATATTGGCTATGTGCTTCAACTGGATCGTCTATCCAGATTTGAGAATTGGAAAATAAAGTCTCCAGGGTTGTAAGACTGGCTCGGTTCGTGTGATATCAATCTGCACGACGCCCCTAGTCACCCTATATAGAAAAAAAACGAAATAGAAACACAATATGATTATCAATTAAAGGTCAACAATAATAATACATGTTAGTATACACATTGTAACATTTTTTACACGATAGACTATTTCAGGTACAATGAATCTAAAATTAAAAAAAATTGGCATAAAGGTGTTTTGTGACTAAAATGCGTCGGTATTTATACCTGGTTTTTGGTGTGCGAGTTTGTGTGCATGCATTAGTTCAGTATAACAAATCCGAATTATTTTTATTCTAGAACTTTCTATTTTCATTTTTTATCAATTTTCATGGCGATTTTTTCGTAATAATTTTTATTTTTATTTTTAAAATTTTATTTGGAATTATTTTTTACTAAATTTGCCTTCATGATGGATTTGGGCATTTCCAGAACATTCCATGCTAAATTTAATCTAATTCTTAATTTTTAAATTGTTTTCTGCAAATATTTCTTAAAACTTTTATATTTAAACTAAAATATTTATTTTTTATAACTTTTATTAGGTCGTTTGGCGACCATGATCGATTACACCATTTGTATGGATTGTTCTGGATTTTTATTCGAAATTTAGATAAAATATTTCTTTATTTTAGATTTTTATGGAATTATCTTTAATTTTCTCTCTAATTTTTACAAATCGCCTTTAATCGGATTCGTTTATAGTTGTTGTTATATTTTTCAGTTATATTTGAGTACGATTTTGTGCAATACTTCTTGCTAGGTTTTATTTTATTTTTATTTAGATGTTTTACATTTTTGGGTGTTATTTTTTTATTATTATTGTTTAATTGATGTTTTATCTGTTTTAATTTTAAATAAACTTAATGCTGGGAGTACATGCTGTGTACCGACACATTTTGTCACGAATCTAGATTTGTGGGTCTAGAAATCAGTTCTAGCCCAACAGTCCTGTCACCACCAGATTCTGACAGATCTTCCCCTAAGATATATCAGCAATTTTACAAAATCATTGGATAAAAGGAAACCTCGCACAACTGAAAGCATGTCTATTCATACAATGGCGCGTGTTGTGGTGAAGAACTCATCCTATTTTTATCGATTTAGTTACATGAAGAGACATTTGAAAAGCAAAAGGTTTTAAAATGCTGTTGATATTCGTGAGAATGTGGATTTCTTGAATGAGCAGCCACTGATTTTCTACAAAAATTCTTTCCTGGAATTTGTTGAAGTGTGTGGCTCATGAAGGATCTTGTGTTAAAAAATAGTGCCAATACATAATTAGTGTTCCTATATTGTAATATGAAACTTCTCGTATTTCGCCTTCTTATTTAGCCCTGGTAATTTATGGGCACACCACGCATACTGTTAAAACCAAAGAATTTTTAAAACCTAACACAAAAGACTTAAAAGACCACTAATTTTATTTTACTCAAAACTTTTGGAAATATTTTTGTGATAATTGGATTTGAAAAACCATAGAGAAAAATGAGCTTGAAAGAGCCGTTTGCAAGTGAGATTTGGTCAAAAAAAATCTTATAAAATTTCAAAACGAGATGAAAGTCAGTTGATATATTTGAATGTATCTTATGAATCTCTAATAATATTTATGATTTTGATAAAGTCTTCATTGTGAAGACAATCCGGGATCAAGTATCCGTTTATATCTTGAAATGCTGACGCTTCAAAGCATTGCTTGTGATTGATGTTGCCTATGTTTATTATATTTTGATATTTAAAAAATGAAAAATGCCTTGTTACCTCCATAAAGAATTCTGCACTGCTTAAAAGCTGCTTTGGAAATACAGGTCTTCAAAAACTTTCTGAGACATTTCACTATTTTACCAATATTAGAAACTTCAATTGTTTTCACTGAACATTCAAAAGCAAGTGCTAGCTTAGACCAATCTTTAACATTACCTATTGAATCAAAAATATAATTTATATTTGAGCAGAGTATTAAAAAAATATTAATTTTGATTTTCTTCTGAGAAACTGAAAAAATTAAGTTTTTAAGTGATATTCAATGCAATTTCTAATAGCAGACTATTTTGGAGCTTATTTGACTTCCATCGGTGTCAAGTAAGAAATTCAATCCCATCCGGAATTGAATCCAGCAATTTTATGACCAGATTCCGGAATCTTACCAATTCTCCGTTAGGCCACATCAAATATCACAATTTTTCTGATGCTCTAATCAAATATATAAGTACATTTATTATCTTACAAACTAAGCGTATGAGAAACTCATATCATCCATGATACGTTTTCGTCCATTAAAAATTGAATTATCACTTCAAAACTTAATTGTATTCAGCTAGTAATCCAAGGTTACTACAGCAATTATTTATCCTTACACCAATTTGGTAGCACAGGGATTATGTAAGTTTTTAACATTTTTAAATTTGAGGAAATTATTAAATGAAAGCTTACTAAAGATAGATTTCAATGTTTTGGTATAGGGGTCTAATTCCTCTCCTTTTAAAGGAATTTTAGGTAGTGCTTGCAAACAAAAGATTATCTTGAATTCTTTCTTCAAAGCATATTCAACTCGTTTAGTCGTAATATCCTCATTTTCTATTCGGTGGTCTTTTGAATTAATTATTACCCATCCACAGTCCCAAGCGAGAGTATCTATGCTAATTTTATTACAAAAAGTAAAAATAATAGAATTCAATAATTGAAATTATTTTTGAAAGGATTATCAAAACATTTTAGTAAAACATTTACAATCTCTATTTGAAATATTTGCATCTGTCTTAAGAATATACATTCTTCACTTGTATATGATAGTCGAAGTATGCATTTAAAGGTCCTCTAGAAGGTTTTCCCACTGTATGAAAATTCTTGTCCTAGTGTCGATTTCACCTATTGAAATCTCTTCCAATTTGCGTGCAGTAATTATTTGTCTTTATATATTCGAGCACCTGCTAGTAAAACTGCACTGACACAGTCTTCACTTAATAAAATATTTATGGACAATTATCCCACAAGTTTGCATAGACCAAATAAACATTCACAGATTCTGTTGCTTTCAATGTCCTTCTTAGCAGGATGTTATGAATTTATTGAATGAGAAATCTAATAAACGGAGTACTGAAAATGTTATAATTATTATTTGATAAATTTAATGGTTTAATGATTCGTAAACTGCAAAGGATCCCCTTGGAGAATCGGCAATAAACACTCCAATTCTCTTCATTTTTGTAGCTTTGTAACAAGTACGGATTTTTTTCAGTCACATTAAAAAGTTGTACTTTCGGGAAAATTATTTTCTAATACAATGGTTCTCAACCCGTGTTCCGCGAATAAATGACATTTTATCTTTAAATTTGCATTTAAGATACATATCATCAAAAACCTCAATTAATTTTTTATAAGATGATNAAAAATTCATAATTTAACAAAAATTAAAATAATTACATTGTGTACAATATTCTTTAATAGATTAAGTCGATATTTTGTTGGGGAGACAGGTATAAGCTGGTAACAAATGAAAAGTCAATTAACAATATAATAATTTCAAATAGATTATTTAGGAAATATAAACTAATTAATTAATTAATATAGACTAATCAATCTAATTTGTAAATTTGCATGGACAAAGGACTTAATAAAGAAAAATGAAGTCAATAATTGTTTTGAAGTTGAATTAATTTTGCAAATTAGTGGTTGCCGATAGGATTGCCTACCATTACTGTATAAAAGAAAGTGAGGATTCTAAATAGTTGTGAATCAAAGATTTGTGAATATATATTTGAAAAATAAATTTTATAGTGTCGGGTTTTCATTTGTTATAAAGAGCATGAGGAGTCCGAAATATCTACCGACAATTTACTAGTAACCCAACATATTGTACAAATAGGGTCACCATCTTAATTTTATAATTACACCGAGTCTTTCATAGAAACCCGGAGAATTTTAAAAAAAACATTTATTTTCACTAATATTTTTCCCATTTTATTCGATATTATAATTGGATAAAGAATTTATTAAAATAAAAAAATTATTTATTAAATTTAAACGCATATTTTTAGTCCTGATTTCATGCAAAAAATAGACAAAAACTATTCTCGTTAAATATCCAAAGGACCTAGATGAATATATAATTTCAAATTTCTTTTTTATATTTTTTATTAACGAACTAATAAAAAAACCGGAAATAACTTGACCCGATCAGAGATAGGAGATATGTTGAAAAAACGGAGATCTAAGGATGAAACCGGAGAGGTTGTCATCCTACGTACAAACATAAATAAACAAATATTAAATATTTTAAATATAAACAGTGTTATTTCAGAAGTGAAAATTTTGTTTTAATAAAATTAGCCCTTGAGGCTAATGTGACAATGCACATTTACAGTTAAAATTTTAAAATGAATCGGACTAGACACAGTCAGCAATCCTCATTCTCATATAAAATTGCCAATTTGCCTATGAAAAGGCTCGAAAAAAACAATAAAATAAATTTAATTTTAATATAATATTTCCTATATTAAAATAATAGGAAGACTAGTTTTAAATTGTATTTTACTTTTTATACAAGCATGAACATTATATTTATTTTAACTTGTTCAAATCATTTCGTTACGTATTTCATTCATTCAAAATGTTCAAATTTCAACGTGGCTTCAAAATAGATTTTGTTTGTACGCCTACATTTGTAGTTATAGCTTTCAGGATAAAATAAATATTTTTGGTGAATTGTCTATTCACGGAAACTCGCATGTTAAAGTACAGCTCAGTTTAATTTAATTATATATTATTTTATATTAATAACAAATGTAAATCAGTAATTCAAAAATTTTTAAAAATTAAAATAAAATTTTTAATTGACTTGCATATAGAAATAATGAAAGTTTTACCTGTGTTCATCATCGGGGTTACCTTCAGTGAAATTATTACATGCTGGGGCTGCAATTTCAATTTTCCTTGGCAGCTTTTGTCTAAAGATCCCCACATAACATTTACCAGGTGCAATTACCACGTCTGATATTATAATTTTATAAAATAATATTTCTATTATTAATTCCAACCGGTGTTTTTATAATCAAGGGGGCCCCTGTTGAGGGAATCTAAAAAAAAATCCATATCTTTTTGCCTGATTAATTGTGGTAGACGACCGACTATAAGAAACTTGGACCTGTTTTCCATTGCTGGTGGTAACTAGTAGCAAATTTGAATTTGTACAAATAATTTGAATTCAGTAAAATAAAATTTATGACATTTGCAATTTTTATTTTTTCAAAAATTGATTATTGAATAACAATTTATTATTCGAATAAAAGCTTTTTTCACGCTTAGACCGAAAAAGTACAAATTTTAATTCTCTGTTTTAGCTTGGTAGAGTGGTTAAAAAGGATTTGATATCATCATTGTCATTTGTCACAGAATTATTGTCATAGCTCACCCAAAAATTGGGATCATGCTTACTTGCTGGCCAGACTACGTGAAAACACTGTTCCACTTTCTTTAATGTCCGTGATACCTTGTCTCCAATTGTCACTCCTTGAAATTATGATAAATTCTGAATTTACTGTTACTTTACTTCTTCAGTTTTCTCCATATATTTTCTCTATTTTTCTTCTGTTTACTCCATTTATGTCTCTCCTTTATATAAGTTATTACTTTCAGGAATTTAGTTTTAATCCAATATTGTCTTCGTTTTATTTTTCCCAAATCATCTCCAACATTTCCTTTCGTTCCTGCCATCTCAAACCACTGTAGAGCTGTATAATTTTATTGTATTTCTTTTTTTCTTCGACTTTCCGGGTGGTCTATTCGTAATCTCGGCTAAGTTGTCGAGATAAGGCAATTCCATTTTCCAATTGGTAGTTTTTGTTTTCTCTTTACAATTTATACTTGTTACTTAATGAAGGTTTTGTTTGATTTTATCGATTCGGGTTTTTTTAAGAAGAAATTTAATTTTTAAGAAGAATACGATTAGAGCTACTCAGCATTTATTATTATTAATAAAAATTTCCGAAGAGGTATATATGAAAAATATGACCTAGGAATGACAGACACATCTGGCAAATTTATTTCCCGTGGTCTATATTGCCTTTTTATTATTACATACCATTAAACAAGCCAACTATGATTAAAACAGAATTGTCTACATGTCAGATGATTTAGATCCGGCTAAAAGTTTTGAAACCAAATAAAAACAGAAAATATGAATAGTTCATGGTTTACATATATGGATTAGTTAACAAGTCCTCGGTAGTCAGGTTAAAGGCCTGAAATAGAGTTACACAGACACGGTCCTTCATTATTAACTAGGCGGCTTTGGGCATTTAAAATAAAAAACAAACTCATAACATACAAGCCTAAAAGATTCGTCACCTTTGCATACAAAGATAAAATCAAAAAGAATAACAAAGTATATTTTATTTGTAAAAAGTTTCATATTACATCGGATAACGTCTGACGACTTTGAAGGGGTTTCTCACCATTATTATCATTGCAAATGATAGTAGATATTCCAGTACCGATTGGAATAGTTTTTCCGAATGTAATGCTATCACTTATGCCTAAACATAATAAATTTTGCTTATTTAAATAATTTAATTTACCATGAAGTTTGTCTTTCTGATTGTGGTATGCGGCCTCAATCAAATGATCAAGGGTTTTCTCAAACTGTGAAATATAATAAAATTAATCTATTTACGTTTATGAACACATACTGAAGCCAGGCAGAGAACACTATTCTTTGATTTGCTTATTCCACTTCTTTGAAAACCGCATATTTGACCCTAATAGATAATAATTCAATTATTTGCGAAATTTTTATTGGATAATTAGTAAATTATGCGTCAAATTAATACAAATAAATTAATAATCAATAATAATTTAATAAAAATACAGATAAATTAATAATATTAATAATTGAATCCATAAAACAAATAAATCAATAATAATAGAATCAAAAATAAAGATAAATTAATAATATTAATAAAATAATCTATTATTCAAATTAATTATTAATCAATAATTATTATAATAACTGATAAATTAATAAGTAAATCAATAATACAAATAATTATTGAATCAAGAATACGGACAAATAAATAATACCCTCATCCACCGCTTAACATGGAAGATAGATTCTGCTAAGACTAACAAATGTATAAGACCATTCTTCCGTGTTTTAATGAGGGGTGGATGTGATTATTTCTAGATTATTATATGGCAGAATTTTATTATTAGGATAATAATTATACATATTTATTTGTAAAGTTCCATATAACATAAAATACAAAAAGGTTAAGTAGATTAAGAATAGTCAATGCATGAAGTATATAAAAATGTTGCATAAGTAAGCAATAATATTGAGAAATAAAAATTACCGTATAGCACATAATGTCCGCTAATAACATCACATGTCGAATATCTGGAGTCAGATTGTGAGCTCCCATCACAGCATTTAGCTCGTTAATAATCATATCTTTCGCAGCATCAATGCCCAATACTTCATAGATCTCGAGAATATGATTACTATGTGTGTTAATTCCATCAACTCCTTTGATTTTGAATAGATCTAATAATTTACCACCTTCAACATAGATATTGTGCTTTTGTTGCTCATTTCTTTGAATAACAGTTCTCCTTACATTCTTTACGCCCATTATTTGCACTTTTCCAACAACTTTTAGAACTTTTTGGGCGTTGATTTTTCTTTCTGAAAAAACTTCAATATACATTCGTCCAGTTTCCTTATAAACCACTTTGAATTGGTTATTTTCCATTTTAACAGATCTCAACGCTTTCTCTACATCTTCTGAAAGTATACAGAGCTGACTCAATTTTACATTATCTAAATGCAAGTAAAAGAACATCCCGGTCGAACAGGCCAGTAGTTGAGATTCAATAATAACGTGCTTGAGAAATACTGGCTGTATTTTCAATTGCATCATTTTTGCGAACGATTCGCTATCATCATCGGTCAAGTAAACGGTAATAATTGGTGTTTTAATGTTTGCAACTGCATTCATAATTTCCTGCATTCTCGGTACACCTCTAGTGATATTCATGCTGGCAACTCCAGCAAAATGAAAGGTTTTCAGTGTCATTTGAGTAGCTGGTTCACCGACACTTTGCCCACAAATAACACCTATTGCAGTTCCCGGTTCAATGACGGCTTTAAAATACTTTTTATAGCAATTGTCGATAAATAATTTCATTTGAGATCTTGTGATACCGAATACAATCCCTTCAGTTGATTTATAATAATCCGATAAAGTTTTAACGAGGTTTTCATCTAAATTATCAAATTTTCTTTCATACGAATCTAGAAATTCTTTCAAAATAAATTGGATTTCTTCACCAAGTGGCGGTTCATTATATGTGTAATCCTGCAATGCATGATAGAGCTCCTTTATAAAATCACAAGGACAATAAGTTGTCTCCAATTTGGATGGATCAAATCCATCAGTTCCGTATTTAAATTGAACAAGATTTCCAGTGAAATCTCGAACAGTGTTGTCATATCGAACTGCTAAATCTTCAAGAAATTTGATTAATCTTCTTTGCATATATCCGGTTTCGGCGGTTTTCACTGCCGTATCTATTAAACCTTCTCGGCCACTCATTGCATGGAATAGAAATTCAATTGGATTCAATCCGGAATAAAAACTATTTGAAACAAATCCCTTTGACATTGGACTTCGGCTATTAGTTGGATAATACATCAATGTCCGATTGGTTCCGCTAATGTTCGATACTCTTTTCCCTTCAATAATCTGTTGACCGACACAGAACACCATTTGTGAAATATTGATGTAAGAACCTTTTGAACCGCAAATAGCCATTATTAATGGAGCATTTCTTTTGTGTAGAGTTGTTTTACACTCCTTTCCTCCTTCATCACGAATCTTTGACAATTGTGAGCTAATTTTTGATTCCAATGTCTCCTCAATGCTGCAACCTGGATCGCAAATCAGGGAACCATTTTCATAATAGCTTATAAATTCTTCACAGATTGCAAAATTCTGTTCAACGAGTTCTTTTTGTTTGGCTCTAAGCTCAGCACTGGGTGAAACATCGGTAATTCCTAAACTGAAACCTCGGGATTTCAAATCTGCTAGAGCTATTTGACAAAGTCTTTCCATACTTTCACAACTTGCCCGATCACTGACATCTTTGAGAATTCGAAAGAATATGGATAATTTACTACCGCTTCCTAGCAATTTCTTCGGTAACTGTCCCATTAGTAATTTACTATTGTGAATTACAACCAATGTATCATTTGGGTTTAGGTAATCAATCTGGTTTGAACTAGTCTCAACCACTAGGTTTATTCTGCAATCTGGAATTACTCTTTTTGAATCTGGAGATAATGTTCCATATGGATTGATAACTAGTGACATTAGTTGTTTCCCAGAATATAATTTCACTGGCTTCATGATCATAGGACGAGGAATCATAACGATTTTATTGGATGGACAGCCTTTTACGATAGGCAAAATCAAATTGCGGAATTCCTGCTCATTATAAAATGTATCCTTGGAGGTTAGGAGATATGCAGCGGTGAGAATGTCTTGCAGTGGTGCAGTAAGAGGTTCACCACTATTAGGACTTGTAGTGTTTTTTATCGATGAGATCAATTCGATTGCTTCTGCTTTTGCTTCATAGGTTTGTGGGAAATGTACATTCATTTCGTCACCATCGAAATCGGCGTTGAAAGGATTACAACAACAGGGATTAAAACTGAAGGTTTTTTCTTTTTTAACAACGATATTAAATGCCTGGAAACTCAATCTGTGCAATGAAGGTTGACGATTGAAAAGCACAACATCACTACTATCAATATGTCGTTGGACAAAGTCACCAATTTTTAACTTTCTAGCCGCGTCTAATCTCCATTTCTCGTTATCCAGTTTAGTCCACATTACTTCGGTATTCATCATCAATTTTAATTGACTCATTGGCTGTTGTGGCTCATTGTCAACAATACATGCCGCATATGCTACTGCACCAGGATACTTTCTAGCACCGTTAAGGATTAATTTTTTTAAATGTGCAATATTATAGGATGTGGCCTTTTCTGTGAAAGTAAGCTTCATTGCACAATATTCTGGGATACTAATCTAGAAAGAGTCAATGTGAATTCAGTGAAATAAAATGAAAGGATTTTCAAAAAATGCATTTTGAGTTGTTTGAGTTAAGGAGTTAATATTCGGTATTTTTCTATTATTATGTTGCACAGAAAGTTCCCCATTGAAAATAATTATTACATTAGGAAAAGGAATGGTGACAGCTACTTATACAATGAGCCCAATATTCTGTGATATAAAATGAAAGGATTTTCAAAAAACTGCATTTTAAAATAAAAATCAATATTATTATAAATTGACCAATCGTTTTTTTTTATTTTTATTGATTTCTAGGGATGTACTAGGAGGGAATGTAAATATAGTATTATGTGACAATTAAAAGGATTCATTTCGTTGACTTTATCTTTATTATTTCACCAGTTTAGGGTTTCTTAAAATTAGAAAATCACCTTGCACAACATTTAATAGGAAAAAGAAAAATTTACTTTAAAAGTTGATACAGAGATTACCTTTTTATATTTTAATAATTTTTCATTGCACAAGTTTCATTTCTTATCTGATGTTGATAACATTTTATAATATGTAATGATTTATCTGCAAATGAGTTGTTTGAGTTAAGGAGTTAATATTCGGTATTTTTCTATTATTATGTTGCACAGAAAGTTCCCCATTGAAAATAATTATTACATTAGAGAAAGGAATGGTGACAGCTACTTATACAATGAGCCCGATGTTGGGAATGAAATGAATTTCAGTAGCCGCATTTTGACTGGCAGAATTTTATGTTTAAATACTGATTTTATGAATCTTTACAATTTATTTTCCAGAATAATATCTCTATTTAACTGTCTTTAAATCACGTAGTGTTTTCAATTAACACTTCTCAAATGACAAATAGGAAGAAGATTCAAACGCTTTATATAAGTTAAAGAGGATTTAATTGTGAAGTTTAATGGCTCAACAGGAAAGTTTGTTGTCGATTGAAAAATTCAAAGTTCATTATTGTTAAACAATTGAAAAAAATGAAAGAGTAACGATGATGTTGTCAACATACTGAATATCAAAAAAGCATGGATTTATAATAAGGTAACTGATTATTTGCTTATCAAGTAAATTGAAGTAAATAGCAATAATTTTAAAATGTTTCAAGTGTACTTCGATAATGCATTATGTAATCAATAAAAACGTTCATAATATTAAATGATGCATAAACCTTTTGATTTGGGCTAGTACGTATCATATGTGATACATGTAACAGGCAAGTATCTAGTAATACAATTCATCAAATCGTGTATCATAAACTTTTACGCAGTTAATCAATCGATAGAAGGTTAAGGTATTGCATATATGATGAAATGCACAATTTATAGAATGTACATATCATAATTTATAATCGTGAAAGTTGCATTAGCATAAAATTACAGCATGGGAAGAATGTATCACATATGATACAATAATACTTTGATTGTTTGCTTATATGTATCATACGTGATAAAAGAATATTGAAGTAAATAGCGATAATTTTAAAATGCTTCAAGTGCGCTTCGATAATGAATTATGGAATCAATAAAAACGTTCATAATATTAAATGATGCGTAAACAGCCAAGTATCGAGTAACACAATTGATCGTGTATCATAAACTTTTACGCAGTTAATCAATCGATAGAGGGTTTAGCTATTGAATACATGATGAAATGCGCAATTTATAGAATGTATTTAGTAGCATTAGCATAAAATTACAGCATGAGAAGAATGTATCATATGTGATACATAGATTTTCCCGGTTGATTTATGTATCACATATGATACATTGATTTATTGGTTGACGTGATATATAAAACAGATTAAATGAAAGTTATTAAAGGTTGGGTACCCATTTATCCATGCGGTGTAGAGTATTAATATTCAATTGGTTACGTAGGGGATGAAACGCAATGCTGCACTTCATAATCATTGTACACCATTAATGGTAAATAATAGTTCTAAATTGTTAGATGGCATTAAATAATAATTGGTGAAATGGCAATAAGAAATATTCAACAAATCAATATTCTCACCTCATTGATTTTCAAAGAGGGGTCAGGAGAAATGACAGTGCGGCTGGTAAAATTCGTTCGTTTCCCCATAATATTCCCTCGGAATCGGCCTTTCTTACCGGCTAATCTTTGAATCATGCCACGGATGACTTTTTTATCTTTCGCTGATCGGATGCATGTGGCATCGGGTTTGATCATTCTCGCGTACTCGCTGTGCATATCGTGTAGTTTGTTGTCACCGATTTGCATTCGCAGTAAAATTGTGATGTCGTCCTCTCGACTGTGAAGTGAATTGGTAATAATGGCTAATAATCAATCAATCAATCGTACCTGGTATTCTCAGAAGAGGTTTGAGCCGACGGTCTAATACAAATTGGCGGCACTGGAATGTGCTTGAATATCAAGTTGGAAACTTTGAGGTTATTTTTGTGAGACATTCCTAAAAACTTGTAATGTTTGACTGGAATTGCTTGAAACAATTTAAACACGTCATAAGGTCTCAGTAGAGTCTGAAATCTATTTGTAAACGATGCAAATGAGAATTGAAAAATCATACAATGCCAGAATTTAAGAGATTTCGAACTTCTTGAGAATAATTTTCGATTTGCTCAGAAAATTTCTTTTGCTGTTCTTTTAAAGCATATTTTTTATGACAGATCATTGAAAGAGATTTCAGTTTCTTAACAGGACCTAATTAGACAATTATTTGATTACTAGTAACTATCAAATATTTTTTAATTTATGCAATATTTAATTCTCTTTTTTTAAATAAAAATATAAAACTACCATTTGAATCATTGCAAAAGCGACATATGCGGATTTTTGATGATTTTTTTATAATTACGGTTCGTATACTTTTCTTTTGAATATAAGTTAAATTAGGTTTTCGAAGTTCCTTTTCATGACTCATAATATCTCGTTCATTAAGTAATATGTGTCCACATGTCTTGAAAACTTTAATTTAAAAAAAAATTATAATAAATTTACTTTACAAATGCATTTTAGTATTTTGACAATATCCTTTAAAAATCCAAATGGAAATAGGTAATTTGAAAGGTCTATATAGCCAAAATGTCCCATACAATACTTTTGCTCGCGGTCACAAGTAACACATTTAGAAGAACTACATGTTCCCTATTAATTTAAAATAAAATTACTTAAACTGATATCTATTCACCATTTTTGGATCCATTAAACCATTTTCTGCAGGTTTTGCAAAATTGTCATAAATGTCATGATTTGTAACTTTAACATGACTTTGCTGAACTACATCTTCTATTGAATTTATTCCAAATTCTATAGCGCATCTAAAATATTCATAAATTTACTTTATTTGAAAGCGATTTGAAAATCATACACAGTCTTATCTTCTGTTCCTGGCTTCACTAAAGATTTCATTTATACAACGAAAAATTGAAAAATTATTAATATTATTTAAACAACTATTTTTAATATAGTAAGTTAATTAAAATAGTTGTAAACTAAATAAAACATTTTTAATTTTAATAATTTTAATTTTTTGTTGCTCTGTACAATTGTTTTATGAGATGTCAAAAATTTATTAATAAAATATTTTAAAATTTAAAGGAGTAAAATTAATTTTAATTTTAAATAATAATTAGTTTTTTTTAGAATTGCCATGACCGATTTCGTTAATTTAATGTTTAATTTTATTTTATTACTTATTTTCTTTATTTAGTTCAATTTAATGACGATTCATGCTCTTTTTAAGCTCTCTATATTAACTTCACTTTATATGTATATTTAAATGTTTGTATGAGCAAGTCAAATCTTGCGAAGGAAAATTAACCCATTTCTCGAGATCGTATCAAGCTGAAATTTGGAAGAAAGATTTAGAAGAGCAATGCATGCTTTCAAACTTTCAGATCGATTGAAGGTACTATAATTAACTTTTTTGAAAATTTTTATTATTTCATAGCTTTGAGCAGGCATATCGAAATTTTAATTTTGGTAGAATGTAAGAATGAGATATAAAGAGAGTTTTACAAACAATTTTTACGGTTACTTTTTTTCCCTAGTAATCTAGTAACCCAGGATTCCCATTAGACCCACTACTTATCAAAATAAAAATTTTTGATTTTTTGATTTAATGATTTTTATAATTTTATATTTTATGGACTTGATAATTTTTATAAAAAAATATTTTATAAAATTGGTTGGGTGGTACCCAAGAAAACCTTTGATTTAATGTTTTGAGGAATTTAAAATTTTTATATTTTTATGGACTTGATTCAAGGAATTTTAAATTTTTATATTTCATGATTCAAGGGATTTTAAAATTTTTATATTTTGATTTGACTTTGAATCTTGATTCAAACTTGTTTGAGAGCACAAACTCAAATCTTGGGAATTAGTGAATTGGTGCGCAAAAAAGATTGGTTTTTTGATGTTGTGAAATTTTATATTATAAAAATAAACCAGTGAAAAAAATGTATTAAATAATGACTATTGTTGGTTACTTAGGGGTGTGTCATTTTAAATTTTAAATACGTTAGGGGTAATCATAGGTATTCACTCGACTCTTTCCTAAGCACCTCCATGACTATTGTACTTTAAACCATTTGTGTACCCATGGCGACGACCATGTTGGTAATGTACACAAAGGCGAAAAAACAATGAGCAGGTGAGCTCTATTGCTAAAACTACTCCCCATTGTATTTTCTCTTCGGGTTCTAGACGGCCGATAGAAGGTCTTACGTCATCGATCATTTTCTATTTCTACTTTCCTATCTCATTCGGCTATGGTCCTCATTTTTAGATGTTTTCTATTGTTTCTTTTCAAATTTTGTGCAGGGATGCGCCCTTATTTTTCTATTAATAAATGTTGCTAGGTATTTTCCTTGATATTTATGAATATTTAACCTATCTCGCAAAAAATTTGAGTAGAGGTCGGCCCTTATTTCCAAGTTAATCCACACTTCCCATGATATTTAAATTGTACTTCAAAAAATTTGAGCAGGGATCTGCCTGTATTCTTAGTCCTAACCTATTTCCGACTAGAAAATACTTACGGAGACGGACCAGGGGAGAAGCCTCCTCGTTATGGCCCGATCAATCCGTGTGAATCTGAAAAGCCAGCTGACCTACTCGCAATAGGAACAACTAGTGTCCCTTAATGCTGTGGCCTACTGGATTCCAGTTCCACTATAACTACTATTCAAAATTAACTAACGTAAAAGTTGAACCGAATAAAATTATTATTTAAAACTTAAAACTAAATGAAATTAAACAATTAAAAAGGACAACAAAAGAAAATCTAACTAAAAAATTTATTGCATGTAAAATTTATTAAATTAAATCATTTCGTAAAAATTACAATAAAAATAAAAATAAATTACCAAATCCACGATGGCATAAAATCGAAAACTGAGAGCTTTACTGTCTGCAATTTAAGTGGTGATGTTGAAAAAAGTTTTTCAAATGAATTTGTGATCAGTATTTATACTGATTTTGAATGCGCATTCATGCATGCGTTGTCACTCTATCCAATCAGAGTGCGAGAAATTTTGACTTAATTTTGCATACATGCATGAGTGTATGCAATTATTTATTTTGTTTTTAATTTTATAAATTTTATAATTTAAATAATTTGAGTTATATTAATTTTTATTAATTTAAACATTTTTATCTTTAAATTTAATAAGTTACATAACCATTTAATTCTACAAACTTTACAATTTACATAATGCTAACTAATTTTATTATTTTGACGATTTAATTTTTTATTGTTTAAATAATTTTCAACTAATTCTATTTTACATTTTATTATTTTTCTATCGAAATTTTTAAGGGTTGAATTTTTCTGTTAAATTTATTTATCTCTTTATTCTATTATACGGGTTTATTGACTCTTAATGTGTGATGAAATTTATTTTATTTATTTTATATTAAACCTTGGTCATAATTTTTTTCAACTTTGCGGTTTTTATGTTAGGTATTTTCGATTGATTAAAACAAACTCTCAGTTCTCGGTTTGAGCCCAACACAATCTTAAAAGGGAATAAAGTAAAATCTTGCACGTAATTAACATTGATTTTCTTCATTAGAACCTACCTCCCTTTTATGTCACACCCATTATCCAAAAATGCAAAAATGGATTTTATTTAAATTAAAATTATCAAATCAATTAAACGAATTTTCGCGGTTATTATTAAAAATTAAATTTTTTAATATGATAATAAATACTATTATAATTAAAATTGACATTGTGTTTTGGTTATGACGATTGTATTATAATGTAATTACAATAATGGTTAATCAGGTTAGATTTGGATTTTTAAAATATTAATTTCTATTAATATCTAGCAGAGAATTTTTCTTGGTTGATAAACACCGGATTTTACATAAAGTTAATTTAATAAAATAATATATTATAGGTTGCGGTTATTGCCTTTATCTTAATGCAAAAAATAATTGTTCCAAAAAAATTCATTTGACCATTTACAATGGGATGATTTAATCTTTCAAGTTCCTAATCGAGCCATTAATGATTCAAAATTATGACAGAAAATACATGGTGTATTTTAATAGATTTTACTACACATTCCAAGTTTTATTATTGACAATTAGATTTTTTTTAATATTTTGAACAGTTATCGTTTATTTGCTTGCAATATAGGAAAGATGTTTTAAATGATTTAAATTTTTATATTATTTTAAAATATTTCCAATACATTTGGTTAAAATTATTATTTTAAGTTACAGATAAATAATCAATATCCGTTAAATTATTTACAAGCCAAATTAAAAAAAATTGATTCGGTCGGAAATTTTATCATTTTTATTTTGTACATTTGTTAGAAGATGGGAGAATCCTAAAAATTTTAAAATTAAAATATTATACAATAGGGGCAGATAGATATAGAATAAATATGCATATTCAGAAATAAGTTAATGAAAATTGATTCGAATACAAGATAATTATGATGATGACAATTTGGTGATCTATCGAAAATTATGACTATATTGATTAAATTATTTTGATTATGACATCGATTGTTTTTATGGCGAAATAATTATTATCATTATTATTATTGTTGTTGTTATTATTATTATTATCATTGTCATTATTGTTGTTGTTATTATTATTGTTATTACTATTGTTATTATTATTGTTATTATTATTATTATTATTATTATTATTATTATTATTATTATTATTATTATTATTATTATTATTATTTCAATCAACATATGTTGATTCAAGGAATGTGTATTTACTTCATTGCACTAAGTGCATTTAGTCAAAATTTTGTTTGTTTGGTGTTTTTGCACTGGGTGCATTGTCAATTATTTTAAGTGCACTATGGCACAAGTCAAATAATGTTTATTTTGTGCACTAAGTGCACTATGAAAAAATTAATTTAAAATTTGAAAAAATAAAATTCTAAAATGCAAAAAAATGAAAAACAATTAAATAATTTCATAAAATTAGCAAAGAGATTAATATTGAATATATTGAAAAATCCTTCAATTAGTTAACCTGTACAATTTTTACTGAGAGTGATGCAGAAGACAAAAAAGTCAGAATTGTTAATTAAAAAGAAAAAGAATTAAATAAATAATAGATAAGCATATTAACAACATATTAATAATCCTCCAACTTTGTTTCTTTGAGTCTTTTTAACTGTTTTCACATGTAATCTTACAGTTTATCGAGTAATATAGGGTTTTCCGACCTATTTAGACACTTTAACGATCAAATTAGACATTTCAAAAAAGTGATATATATTTCACAATCAATTTAGACAATTTTCCAATCAATTTAGACAATCAATTAAAGAATACTTATTAAACAATTTAAAATATGTCTACATTCCCTCTGCATTTGATACCCATGAATAATAACGAAGAAACAGCGGTAAATGACGTAAATGACCGGCACATAAACAATAACGTTATTGACACAAACGAGCCATCATCCCAGGGGTGAATGCTGTGAGGGACGAATCAAATAATTCCTCTGTTGAATTGGAAACGACTGTCAGTGTAGATTCGCGTGTAAAAAAGTATGATACAATTGACCAGCACGCAAAAGAGCGTGTGATTTCGCTTTATTCTCAGAACATTACGATTTCCAGCATATCTGAAATGGTTCCAATTAAAAGAACAAGTGTATATAATATCGTAAAAAGGTGGGAATCTGAAGGAAGAATAACACCACTGAAAAGGGGCGGCGATAAAAGATCAAAATTGACGCCGAGTGAAAAACAAACTATTAAAAATGGGTTGATGAAAACCCAATTCTGACACTGAAAACTTGGTAGAGATGACGATAAATAATATTGGGAAAAATGTATCTATCCCCACCATTGATCGTTGTTTACGCAATTTCCATTATACTTTGAAATGCGTAACACTTTCACCGGTTAAGAGAAACGATCCTACGACATTGGAGAAGAGACGTATCTACGCTGAGAGATTTTTAAGTATGCTTTTAAATAATGATGATAAAGCATTTGTATTTGTGGATGAAGTTGGGTTCCAGGTTTGCACAAGAGTCAAACGGGGGAGTTTAGTTGGTACAAGTGTCATTGTAAATACACCGGCGACAAGATCTCGCAACATTTCCGTTATTGCAGCAGTATCAAAGTATGGAACTCTAAAGTATGAAATAAATCCAGGTCCTATAAACGGGGAGAAATTTTTGAGTTATATGGTAGAGTTAAACAATTTATCGATAAACAAAGGAATTACAGATCCAATTTTTATCATCGACAACGCTCGTATACATCATTGTGCTCGTTTTATTTCCATATGTGAAGCTGAAAACATCAAAGTTGTATATCTACCCCCCCCCTACTCCCCATTTCTTAACATTATTGAGAATTGTTTCAGTAAATGGAAGAATCATGTGCTCAGAGGTAATGCAAACAACGAAAATGAATTAAATGATTTCAATATGCCAGGATTTGACATCCTAACAAGCGAAGATTGTGGAGGGTATTTCAGGAGAATGTTAACTTATATCGAAAGAAGTAGAAATATGGAATTGATATATGAATAAAAATTTTGTGGATTTGCCAAACTTATTCTTAATTTTATTGTCTAAATTGATTGTGAAATATATATATATATATATATATATCACTTTTTTGAAATGTCTAATTTGATCGTTAAAGTGTCTAAATAGATCGGAAAACCCTATATTTGAATTGAATAGGTTTTGGAATTATCAACTACTAATCTTTTATTGAATTATTAGGAATACTTATTGAAAAACACTTCTATTTATTAACTGTTTTTGAGGAATAACAAATACGTTAAAGATGCTGGATAAAAGGATAATTCCAAAAATAGCAACAATTAAAATCTGCACTTTTAAAAACAGAAATTCTATTGACTTTAACAAAACAGAGTGTATTGACATTCGAAATGGAGTGTCAACAGGGATTTCATATATAAGTCGACTGATTCCTCAGTCAAATCACCCAAAAAATCATTTGCGAAGAGTTGCAAATTCAGTAATTGATATTGCAATATAATTTGAGCATACAGATTCACATAACCGAGCTCAGGTAATAACATTTAGAGACTATAAGCAAAGAAAACAAGACAAAAAGAGAACCCTATATAAAATTATATAATTGAATTTATGGGAAGATGATGTAAAAATCCAGAAAATAGTCCCATCAAAGAAATTTCTTTGGCCAAATATCAAAAACTTTATGCGGTGGACAAAGTACCAACAACGAGTGGAACATCCTTCGAGATAGTTGAACAAGTCGATCTAACAATTGAAGAACAAATGGAAATTGACGAAGCACCGTTGAAATGGGCAACTGAAGAATATTTGGATCCGATCAAGGAAAGCCTCGAAATGATAATAAGTTTATCTATTCACAGAATTCCGGCATCATTTGAACATGGGCCTATTCTTCATTTAGAGAAGAGAAAAGAAAATCAACAACAAAAAATCGAAGCCAGCGAATCCATCATGGTGAATGGAATAGTCTATTATCGAAAGAAAACATATATCCGCTACAAGAGTGAAGCGGGAGAAATAGAATTGAAGATTGATTGATTATTGTTATATATATCATGATTAATAAAAACTTTCCCTCGTCTTTGGCGTCCCATCCCATAATTGAATATTGAATTAAATAAATTAAATAATCAAAGCGAATAAATGAACAAATAAATAAAATAATCAAATAAAACAATCAAATAGTAACAAATAAAATTAAATAACCACACGTAACTATTATTGTCAGTATTGTGGTTAAAATTAGTATTATTAGCATTTATTATTTCGCATCAGTAATTCATTATTACTATTATTATTATCATTATTATTATTATTATTATTATTATTATTATTATTATTATTATTATTATTATTATTATTATTATTATTATTATTATTATTATTATTATTATTATTATTATTATTATTATTATTATTATTACTATTATTATCGTCATCATCATCATCATCATTAGACCTACCGAAAAGTTGTTGGATTGTTAAATTCAACGTGTAAATTGATTTTTATTAAGAATTTATATATATATATATTATTGATATATTAATAAAAACATATTGGAATCAAAATAATCGTTAAATTTCGATGACTTTTTCAAATTCAAAGCTCGAAAAATAATCGAAAATTTTTAATAATGAAAAAAAGGGGGGAAATATTTTTGAATTTCTAATTATGGACTATCCATATTATTCTTGTGGAATGAAAAAAAATTGTCATTAATTAAGTTTTTAAATAACCACTATCCTTATAAAGATTTACTTACAAATGAAAATGCTTAAAAAAAATTTATTTGCTGTGTGAAGCGCTGATAAACTGGTTAGTAAAGTTTGACGACTTGGAAATAATTGAATTTTACAAGCAGGATATTTAGCCCACATTTTACTGGAATCTTACTCAAAGAAACTAATTGACCTAGAAAAGCGTTATCTTCACACTAATAAAGAACCATTTCAGTAATTTTATTGCCATCGAATTTGATTAAATTGATATTTTTTTTGAAATCTGAACGAAGAATCTCATCAAATTGGTTCCCAACTTATAAAATGCAAATAATTATTTAAATTATAATCACAATAATGGTTATTATTATTATTATTATTATTATTATTATTATTATTATTATTATTATTTTTATTATTATTATTATTATTATTATTATTATTATTATTATTATTATTATTATTATTATTATTATTATTATTATTATTATTATTATTATCATTATTGTTGTTGTTTTAGTTATTGTTATTATTAGATCTATAAGAAATTATCTAAATAGTTAGTAAGAAATAATAGAATGAACCTAAAATAAATGAAAACTCACAGTATCCCAACTAATTTGTATTATTGGTCTGTTTACATGAAATACATCTCCGACATAATCCCCAATGATGTCTGGTATCAAATTTCTCATCCCCCTGCCGCAATTAACAACTCTCAACCCTCTGTCAAAAACAATGTTAAACGGGAAACTTCAAAAAACAGTTCTGAAGGAATTGACATGTTGTCACTTTCACTTTTAAAGCTTTGATTGTCAAATTTTGATCTTAGAATGCAATTAAACACTTTATTCGCCATTTTATTTTCTCCAATAATTTCTATTTCAATTGTTGTGTTGTAAAAGGTTTTTGCGATTTCAAAAATCTGTCCTCGAACATAATGCACAAATCCCGCTCTTTGTGTTCGATATTGCAAAGTTATTCCGATTCGACTTTCATTAACGCAGAAAAATGATGGCGGTTTCAGTTTTCTAAGAATTGATGTAAATAAATAACTCAAAAAATGTAAAACTGATACGCTAACTTTCATCTTGTCTTATAAGGATAGGGAATCGCAGTTGCATGTTTAATTTTTCTGTTAATTCATTTGTCTATCATATAATAAAAAAAAATGCAATTTCAACACACAAGTAAGTTTGTGTGTATTCTATATTATAAAATTAAGGAAAAAAAATTTTTTATTATAGAAAAATGGTATATATTGAAAACTGGATTATTATTATTATTATTATTATTATTATTATTATTATTATTATTATTGTTATTATTTTTATTGTTATTATTATTATTGTTGTTATTATTATTGGAATTATCATTATTATTGTTATTGTTACTATTATTATTAGTAATGTTATTATTATTATTATTATTATTGTTCGTTATTTGTTATGGTTACTATTATCATATTATTATTTCACTATTATTACTATTATTACTATTAATAATTGAATAGATTCGAAGACGAATCTTAATTAAAGGGGTAGATATGTTGGGGTTAGAGCAAAAAACAAAATAAATTTCACATGGTACCAGAAAGCAGAACAAAAATTGGTAAAACAATATAAGTACAAAATTAATTAAAATTTAATGA
>CAUHTR010002343.1:0-60286 GCA_959609185.1 Schmidtea polychroa
TTTCACCTAAAACATCTCCACAAATATTTCTTTTAAAAGTTTTTTTATGAATTTTATGAAATAATTTTAAATAAATTCAATTAATATATTTCCATTCTTATCAACCTTTTTTCTTATCTATGCCCATTAATAAATTATTCTACCAATTATTTTCATCCATTTGAATTTATCATCGAGTAATGAATAATTTTCTCACTTTAATGATTCTTACCACCTTCATTGTTAGTTTTATCTAAGTTTAAAGAATATTTCTCTTTTCATTGCTTACCACATTAGAATTTTTATCGAAATTTATGATAATTTTACTGATTCAATGATAAATTTGAATGAGTTAATTAATATATACTCTGAGTTTATCCGAAAAAATATTCTGTCCCCCTATGGGTATTGCTCACAAGGGTACTACTCACATTCAACATGTCGTAAGTGTATTAGTCGTAAAGGTATTTAATGCTTTTATTTGAATGATTATTTAGACAAATTTGTTGTTTAAGGCATTGATAATTTTTAGAGTTGATGGTTTTATTCAAGTAAATTTCTATCATTTTCATGAATTTCCATCATTTTTTTGTGAATTTCTAATATTTTCATGAATTTCCGTAATTTTTCGTGGATATCTATCATTTTCATGAATTTCTATTATTTTTGTGAATTTTTATCATTTTTGTGATTTTCCATTATTTTTGTGAATTTCTGTAATTTAATGCTAATTCTAAGGTAAATTTAATTAATTTCTTGATAATTGAATGTATTTTTATTGATTGGTTTTTTTAATTTTAAATAAAATTTATTTTCAATGTTAATAATTAGAGTTTTTACAATAATCAAGTGAATAAATTTTTATGAGGATATTGAATAATTTTCTAAGAATTTCATGTTGACTGATAAATTTAATTGATAAATTTAATTAATTTCTTGATAATTAGTTGTATTTTATTGAATAGTTTTTAAATAAAAATTAATTTCATTGACAATTAGGTTAATAATTAAGTGATTTTTGATGACTTTGTAATGCATTTGAATAAATAATTTTTCAATAATTTTCTAAGAATATTTACACATTGATGCACTTTAAAAAACATAAGCTAAGAAACCAGTTAACTTTATCAATGACTTTAAATTTACTTGAAAATGATTGTAGGATATACAGAAATTTAGTTTGCCGTTATTGCTTGAAAATGATTGGTTGAATCGATGAAGAATTATAATCAAACAATATATATCATCTCCAGTATTTGATGGTAAATATTTGTAGAAAATTTTAGTGAATTTTGATCTTTTAGTGGGCTCTTATTATTTAGCTTCTAAATTATTTCAATGGAAGAATGCCTGGTGTCTTTAACAGTTAATTAAAAGTCATATTTTTTGAAGAATTCTCTCTAAGGATTTTAAGACTGAATTGAATTAAAGGAGGATTCAAGTGGGTAGAATTGAAGGATATATTTGGTTAGATGTTTAAAAGGGTAGAAATATTTGGTGAGAGATCGGTTAAGATGGGATATTGTCGGTTAGATTTAATGAGAAATCGGTTAAGATGGGAAAATATGATCTTTTGAGGGGATATAGTTGGTTAAATTTAATGAGAGATCGGATAAGGTAGGAATATATCATTGTAAAGGAGATATAGTCGGTTAAATTTAATGAAGGATGGGTTAAGATGGGAATATATGATTTTTTTAATGGTGATGTTGGTAAAATATCAATGTTTTAAGGGAAATTGCAATACATTAGTTATGAATCAATAATAATTATATTGTTTTATTAGGTTGTGATTAATGCACAGTAAATTAATTTAGATTTATGTTTTAGAACAATGTTTTATTAAGTAGGGATAATGATCTATTTACTTGGTTTTGACAATGAAAACTTTACAGATAATTGGGATTGATATCAACTTTAAATTATTTTTTATCTTTATTTAGACGGACAACGACAAAAGTTGGAAATATTGATTTAAAACGTCGACTAAAGAAAATTGATCTTTATTGGGAGAAATCTATCGGGTGATTTTAATTAGTAATTAAATCGGTTGGATATCGGTAAAAATGAAGAAATTCGGTCATTTGAAGAAATATGGATAAATTTAATCTTTCTATGCAACTACTCAGTTATATTGTACAGTCAAATTTCAAGCAATATTTATTTTAAATTTCGAGTACAGTGATTAACAAAAATTTAATTATAACCGGTTTTATCATTAGATTTTATAAATTATTTAGAGTTAATGATTTTACCTGTTTTATAGGGAAATATTTGTGATAATACGAATTAAAGTTAGAATTATAGTCATTTAAAGGGGATTTTAAGGAATCTTATTAGTCTGAGGTAAATATATAACCTTTTAAGGATATTTATCGATAAAATACTAATCTTTAAAGATAGAGTTATTTTTGGGAAATTTGATGCTTTTTAGATGATTTTATTGAATTATTTGTAATAATATTGATTAAGGGTAGAAATATAGTCATTTAAGGGATTTTAAGGAATCTTGTTAGTTTGAGGTGAATATATGATATTTAACAAGTACTTATCGATAAGATACTAATCTTTAAAAATAGAGATATTTCAGGCGAAATGATTCTTTTAGATGATTTTATTAGAGAATTCGCTTGAATATACCAATTATTGTCATTTGAATGAATTTTCTGGTTTGTTAGTTTTCTAGTCTCTTTTGGAATTTAATGATAATTATTTTTATTGTAGATTGATGACATTGATAATTTTAATGAATTTATACTGATTTTTGAATATTTTGAGCATTCAGTCAATCAATTTGAGTACATGTATTATTTTTAAAAAAAATAATTAAAATTAATTTTATTTCAATTAATTTATTCAATCTAAATCAATTATCTACTAAATCTTATCTTATTAATTTATTATCTTAGTTGATTCAACTTGAATGATCAGTATTTTTTTATTTACTGGATGATTAATGAATAGAATTCTTTCTTGTCTATTAATTAAATTTTTATGATATTTATTTTGAGTAAATTTAAATTTTTGCAATTATTTAATCAATTTTTACCAAGTTATTGATGTCTTGAGTTCAATTAATTTTCCATCTAATTTTTCAAGTGATGAGTATTTTTCTTTTAAAGATCAATTTGTTAGTACATAGTTGTTGGTTGTAGGTAGTTGGTTGTTAGTACTTGGTAGTTGGTAGTTGGTATCTGATTGACTTTTTAGATTTTGATAAGAAGATAGTGTATGTGATGAAGAATATTTTGTATTTAATTGCTATTATTTTTATGTGTGGTTAGTTGATTGTTGGTATCTAGTTGTTGGTATCTTGTATTTAATAGTTGGTAGAGTGTTGTTTACTGATTGTTGTTATATAGTTGTAGGTTGATAATGCTTAGTAACAGGTTGATGTTGGTTGTATGTACTTGGTATCAGGTAACTGGTTGTTAGTACATGGTAGTTAATTAATGAGTAGGTGGTGGTTGAGTGTTACCAATAGCCTTACGACCAGTACCTTTACGACTAATACCCTTACGACCAGTACCCTTACGACCAGTACCCTTAGGGGGTCAAAACATCCTGTCGGATAAACTCAGAGTATATATAATAAAACTGATCAACAATAAGTATTTATTGAATGTGATTTTTACTTTGCAATAATAAGTCAGTAGTTATCATTTAAAAGAAGATGTTTTTGTAAATTAGAATTCATTAGTATTTCATTGTAATTTAAATTATTTTGAATTTCACGTGGTGTTTTAAAGTGATTGAGTTGTGGTTTTTTGATGAAAGTCAACATGTTTGTTAAATTTAGACATTTTGAAAAGGTTTTCTATTGATTGTAATTAAACATATTTTTAAAGACAGATAAAAAATTAATTTAAAAGCATTTCATAAAATACAATAAAGAATACTTAGTTGGTTGTTAGTAACTAGTTGTAGGTATCTGGTTGTTTGAGAGTTAGTTAGTACGTGGTATCATGTTCAAAGTATTTGTTAGCATCTAGTTAAAAATATTTAGTAACCGATTGTTGGGAACTGTTGAATTATTATTATTATTATTATTATTATTATTATTATTATTATTATTATTATTATTATTATTATTATTCCATTAAAATTTACATTTAAAATTAACTTAAAAAAAAATTTCCATTTAAATTTTCATTAAAAATTACATTTCTCAAAAAAGTTGGTGGTTATTCAATCTTTTGATAATAAATTTAAAAATCTTACTTTAATTTACTTATTTAGCTTTAATTTAAAATTTGAACCATTGGTTACTTAATTTTAAATTTTGAACCTTAATTTTCCTTAATTTATCCTTAATTTACCTAATTATTCTTTATTTCTTAATTTTACACTATAATTTACTAAACAACTAATTATAACCCTTATTTTCATATTTAACTAATAATTTCATGTGGTCATTGATTGATTGACGAAGATTTGCATCTAAAATTAACATTGAAAATCCCAGAAAACTTTCATCTTAAATTGACTTTAACTTTAATATTTTAGACCATTGATTACTTAATTTTAAAATTAGACATTAATTTACTTATTTAACCAATAATTTCATGTGGTCATCTGGTTGTAAGTGTTTGGTATCTGGTTGACAGTGCTTAGTACTAGGTATCTAGTTGTTATTACTTGGTTGATGATGCTTAGTACCTGGTTGTTGACGGCTGTGAGTAGTAGGTATCTGGTAACTAGTTGTTAGTATCTAGTTGTAGGTATCTCGTTGTTGGTGGTACTTGGTAGGTGGTAGCTAGTCGGTTGTAGGTACTTAGTAGTTGGTTAATAATGCTTAGTACTTGGTTGTATGTACTTGGTAGATGGTTGTAGGTACTTAGTAATTGGTAATTAATGATTAGTACCTGGTTGTTGTTGGTTGTTAGTACTTGGTATCTAGTACCTAGTTGGTTGATAGTACTTAGTAACTAGTTAATGGGTAGGTGGTTGTAGGTACTTGGTAGGTACTTAGTAGTTGGTAATTAATGCTTAGTACCTGGTTGATGTTGGTTGTATGTACTTGGTAGGTGGTTGTTGGTACTTAGTAGCAGGTAACTAGTTGTAAGTACTTGGTATCTAGTACCTAGTTAGCTGGTTGTAACTAGTTAATGAGTAGGTGGTAGCTAGTTGGTAGGTGGTTGTAGGTACTTAGTAGTTGCTAGTTAGTTGTTGTTGGTACTTAGTAGTTGGTTAATAATGCTTAGTACCTGGTTGTTGACGGCTGTGAGTAGTTGGTATCTGGTAACTAGTTGTTAGTATGTGGTTGTAGGTACTTGGTAGGTGGTTGTTAGTTGTTAGCTGGTTGTTGTCGGTTGTTAGTACTTGGTACCTAGTTGGTTGCTTGTTTTTGGTTGTTAGTACTTGTTAGATGGTTGTAGGTACTTAGTATCAGGTAACTAGTTGTTAGTAACTAGTTGTAGGTACTTGGTATCTGGTAATTGGTTGTAAGTATCTGGTTGTTTGAGAGTTATTTAGTACGTGGTATCATGTTGAAAGTATTTGGTAGCAGGTAACTGATTGTAAGTACTTGGTAGCAGGTTGTTAGTAACTAGTTGTAGGTATCTGATTGTTAATACATGTTCATAAGTTACTGGTTGTTGGTACTAAGTTGTTGGTTTGTTGTTGAATTATTATTAAAATTTGTCTTTGAAAAATATTTCATAGAAATTTTCATTAAAAATTATCTTAAAAATTTCCATCTAAAATTATCATTGAAAAATATTTCATAAAAATTTCCATTAAAAATTAACTTAAAAAATTATTCCATAAAAATTTCTATTAAAAATTACTTAAAAAATTATTTCATAAAAATTTTCATTAAAAAATTTCAATTCTCAAACACCTTCTATTATTTCAACTTTTTGTTAATAAATTTTAAAATCTTACTTTAATTTACTTATTAAATTACTTATTTAAAAATTATTACTTTAATTTACTTATTTAACTTTAATTTAAAATTTTTGACCATTGATTACTTAATTTTAAAATTTGGACCTTAATTAACTTTAATTTAATTTTTTAGAACCTTAATTTAGTTATTTGAGCCCATTCATTACTTTAATTTAAAAATTTGAACCATAATTTACTTTAATTCAAAAATTTGGACCATTATTTACTTTAATTGAAAAATTTGAACCTTAATTTACTTTAATTTAATTTTTTAGAACCATAATTAACTGTAATTGAAAAATTTGGACCATTATTTACTGTAATTTAATTTTTAAGAACCATAATTTACTGTAATTTAATTTTTTAGAACCATAATTTACTGTAATTCAATTTTTAGAACCATTATTTACTGTAATTCAAAAATTTGGACCATAATTTACTTTAATTGAAAAATTTGAACCTTAATTTACTTTAATTTAATTTTTTAGAACCATAATTAACTGTAATTGAAAAATTTGGACCATTATTTACTGTAATTTAATTTTTAAGAACCATAATTTACTGTAATTTAATTTTTTAGAACCATAATTTAATGTAATTGAAAAATTTGGACCATTATTTACTTTAATTTAATTTTTTAGACCCATAATTTACTTTAATTGAAAAATTTGGACCATTATTTACTTTAATTTAATTTTTAGAACCATAATTTACTTTAATTTTTAGAACCATAATTTACTGTAATTGAAAAAATTTACCACGCTTTTTTAGTGTAGACCACCTTTTTCTCAGGACCAAGGAGACCCACCTTAATTGAACTAGTAAAATAAATGCTTTTTTATTGATAGTCAAATTTTTGTATTGAAAATATCCTGAGACCTTAAATTGCCACTCTTTTTTAGTGTAGACCACCTTTTTCTATTGAAAATATCCTGAGACCTTAAATTACCATGCTTTTTTATTGAAGACCGCCTTTTTCTATTGAAAATATCCTGAGACCTTAAATTACCACTCTTTTTTAGTGTAGACCGCCTTTTTCTATTGAAATTCTCAGGACCAAGGAGACCCACCTGAATTGGCCTAGAAAAATCCATGCTTTTTTATTGATAATCGGATTTTTGTATTGAAAATATCCTGAGACCTTAAATTGCCACTCTTTTTTTAGTGTAGACCACCTTTTCTATTGAAAATATCCTGAGACCTTAAATTACCATGCTTTTTTATTGAAGACCGCCTTTTTCTATTGAAAATATCCTGAGACCTTAAATTACCATGCTTTTTTATTGAAGACCGCCTTTTTCTATTGAAAATATCCTGAGACCTTAAATTACCACTCTTTTTTAGTGTAGACCGCCTTTTTCTATTGAAAATATCCTGAGACCTTAAATTACCACTCTTTTTTAGTGTAGACCGCCTTTTTCTATTGAAATTCTCAGGACCAAGGAGACCCACCTGAATTGGCCTAGAAAAATCCATGCTTTTTTATTGAGACCACCTTTTTGTATTGAAAAATTTTTTTTTGTATTGAAAATCCCAGGACCATCGTTTTTGTATAGAAAAAAAATTTTTTGTATTGAAAATCCCAGGACCAAGGAGACCCCCTCACTATAGTCTGATAAAAAAAAATTTGGACCAAAAATCCCTGAAAGCAAAAAATGCGAGTGGCAGCAAAAAAACTACGGCAGCAGAACCCCCCCCCCGGGGGGTGGTTCATTGCTGCCGTAGGCTACTAACTACCTACTTTCCAGCGTTTATGCTTTATCTGAGGACGTTTCGAATAACAGATTTCTTTACTTAGAGTTGAGCGGCATTTTTTGGAAACACAATAATTACTATTTGTATATTTGTTTTGTGCATAATAAATCTTTTAGAAATAAACGTCTGATTAATCCATATTAAATTATTTATATATCTACACACACATATTTTATATTTTATATACATATCTTTGGAGTCAGATATAATCTGTGTTAGGAAGAATCTATCCACCAGATCAGAACCTAACAATATGTACAACAATTCGAAATTAAAAATGCAGGAGGAAATTAATATATGAGATTTAGAACTGATACATGATCATTATTCAAATATAGTTATTACAGTTCATTTCATTGATGACGAATTTAATTTTAATTAATATCTTCCCATTGTATCTTTACTGGAGCAACACAGGTCACCTCATGTTAAATTTGAAGAATTAATAAAAAAGAATAAGGTCGATAAAAATATGTAAGTGTAATACACGAGAATGCCAGAAATATCACCACAGCAATGACTGATAATATTAAATGTTTACTTCATCTTATTCAATTATTAATAGAACACTTTCTATGTAATATCAATGTCAAACGTATTTTCATTATAGCATAACTGCAAAATCACTTTTAAAGACGCATTAAAAAATGTAATGTTAAAAGAGCACAAACTTATACAAGAGGTATCCTTACGATGGAATTCATTTTATTGCATATTTGATTGGTTTGTTGGGCAGAAACAAGCCATTTACAGTGTACTATCCAGCCAAAATGAGACAAAAATTTTAATGTTAAGACTTCAGGATGAAGATTTTGAAACAATTTTAAGACTTCTAACATTGTTGCAACCATTTGAGGAAGCAGCAAAGGTAATGTCTACAAAATAATTTAGTACTGCTTCTTCAATTTTTCCTATAATATATCAACTTGACAATATGATTGAAAAACAAAAGGAAAATGCAAAAAATAATAATGTATCTGATGAAATAATTAAAAGTATTGGGTCGTACTGAGAAGAAGATCACATAAATTTCTAGGGAGAGAAAAACAAAGTGATCCATTGACAGATGACCACATGATTATTGAAAATCAATTTTATACATACCCATAGAAATATGCCATGTTGGTACTGTGTACAGTGGCGGCGTAAATAAGTAAAGATGAGCCTGCTTAATCAGGCTGCTCGACTTACCTAAGCCTAAAAGAAATCAGACTGTCGGTGGAAGGTCTTACGTCGTTCGGAAACTATATTCAAACAATTAACTAGGAAATTTATAATTCGGTACACATTCTGACCAGATTAAGTATCAGATCCCTCACAGCCATGTTTGGATATTGTTAGACTGTGTGGATCGAGTATTAATTGTATCCATTTAAATTAATTAAAGATTCGAAATTCAAATTTTTATTCTTATTCACAATATTCAAACAAGAGAATTATTTTACGCCAACAATATTTTGAGCAAGAAAACATTATTTTACAATCATTCTATTAATTTAAATTATATAATTATGTTATAATTATACCAAAATTTAAATTACTAATATAATATTTACAATAATTATTTACATACCATACTTATGAAATTCTGAATTAATTGATACACAATATTTAAGCTAGTTAATTAATTAACTTAAGCTTTATTTAACTTATTCTTTACATTCCCCTCCCTTTAAAAAGTTTGGACCATTTTCAAAATTTCTATGTGTATTCTCTTTTGAACAGGTTTTATCTAATCCAACTTGATTTTGTTGATCCAACCATTCGTGATATATATTTTTTCCACAAAAAATTTGAACAGGAGATTCATTAACTGATTTTTGGAATGTTGAGTTCAGCATAAATTCAACTTCTGGAAGCAATTTAACCCAATTTCGATGAAATTTATCTTTATACCATACTTATGAAATTCTGAATTAATTGATACACAATATTTAAGCTAGTTAATTAATTAACTTAAGCTTTATTTAACTTATTCTTTACATTCCCCTCCCTTTAAAAAGTTTGGACCATTTTCAAAATTTCTATGTGTATTCTCTTTTGAACAGGTTTTATCTAATCCAACTTGATTTTGTTGATCCAACCATTCGTGATATATATTTTTTCCACAAAAAATTTGAACAGGAGATTCATTAACTGATTTTTGGAATGTTGAGTTCAGCATAAATTCAACTTCTGGAAGCAATTTAACCCAATTTCGATGAAATTTATCTTTAAATGAAATATTAATTGCATCCCTAATTATACGAAATTGCTTTTCTATTTGTCCGTTTGCTGAGTGATGATAAGTCTTGAAAATATCAGTTGACAGTTATGTAATTTACAAAGTTATTTCAACATAGCGCTTTCAAAACTGTTACTCCGATCAGTATATATAACTCGTGCTGCTCCGAATTTTAATATACATTGGTTCTTTATGATCATTGCAGTAGTTTTTTCATCTTGGAAATAATAGCTAGTATATATTTTTTATTGTTATTATTAGATTTTAATGGTCCACAGAAATCAAAAATATTGATTCAAATAATTTTACGTCATGAGGATTTTTTATATTTTCTTCAATTTTAGAAGTAAACACTTTCTTTTTTTGACAGTTTTCATAACTTTGTACTACTTCTTTTATTGTTTTGTTCATATTTTTCATTATTAAGTTATTTTGAATATATTTTTCAACCTTTTTAAACTCAGCGTGGCATAGTTTTTTAAGATAATTTTGAATAAAATCTTCTCTTTTCAATTCAATAATAATTTATTGGTTTCTGTTTTTACATTTCCATTTTGAACTATAAATTTACCTATTTTCCTTTTATCTTTATATTCGATAAAATCTTTAATTTCTTCCACATTCTTTTGCCAAATGTTTCACTATCATCTGTAATCAAAACTAAAACTTTGGTTTTTAGTTTTCCTACTTTTGGGTCTGGGTGAATCATTTGTCATTGTAACCATGAAGTGAACTAATTTCTTGACATAGAATCGGTATTAGAATGACTTTCATCTTTGCTATATACTATATACTATATATAGTATATAGTATATAGCATATTGCAAATTTCCGATATAGTAATATCAAAGCCGCTGAAATTGAGGTGTTAAAGGTTTTTTGGTTTTTAGCATTATAGCCTGTTCTCAATTTAAATCTTCTTTCATAAAGATAATATTTAAAGTAATTGGTAAAATAATAAATCGCCAACAATTCTTTATGTGTAATGCAATATCCAAGTTCAAATTTACTCATAGAATGTGATCCATAATAAATAAGTTCTTCTTTAAGTGTAGAAAATTGTTCTCACATTCTTGAGTGTTTATTATATAAAAAAACTATATTAATACATAAAAAATCTACACGAACAATTAAAATAGTAAACTAAAACTAAAAACACTTATATTGAAGAATATAGAGTAAAAGCTAGAAAAAAATGTAATATATACGAAAATCATATAGTTTTATTTAACAGTTAAGCAGTAGTTTTACACCATATAAATAACATAATGTTTACATACTCGACACAAACATGTTTTTAACTTCAGACATGAACAATAAAAAAACTAAAACATTCGATTTTTGTCATTCAATTGAAATTCTTCGCGACGAATCTTTTTTAAAGCATACATCCTAATGTCACCATAAAACCCCAAACAATCAGTTTCTGTTACAAAAGAAACTCCGGCTACGATTGCATTTTCGAGTTCTCCTATGGTATTCGAATTCATTGATTTGACAAAATGCTTCCATTTACCAAAAATCAATATATGTATCTCCATTATAAGCACGACTTTGTGCTTTATGAAAAATCATATCTCCTAGTTATATTCTCGGGACTATGGATTCGTATATTCGCACAGTACCAACGTCGCTTGTGACACGCGTTTAGTGGTCAAATAAAATAATTATACGCGGTTGCTTGAGGATGCGAACAGGGTGAAGGCGATGGTTATATAAGTTTCTAAAAGTGCAAGAGTTTCCTCACCGGTAACTTACCAATAATAATTTTTTATTATTATCCGATGCTTATTGAAATTTTAACCTTAAAATAAATCTTACGATTATATCTCCTCATTTCCACGAAAACTCAAAGTGAAATCACCAGAATCGTAATGTAAAATGTTTTCCACCATTTTACTTTTTCTAAAATTGTTTTTAATAAATTTTTAGGAGTGTATCTTATTGCCTCATAAATGCAAGTTGGAGTAATGTAGAAATGCACAAAATAAAAAATTTATAAAATAATATTGATCGGGAGAAACGGGTATGGTTGAACGCGAAATTCAGAAGTAATTAATAAATAACGTTATTGATTTTTTTTAATTATAGAAGGTATGTCAGGAGTTTGGTGTAGTACTAATCTTGTACTTAATATTCCAATGTTTCTTCGCCATTTTTATAAATTGCTTTTTCAACTTCTAAATAATAAATACTAATAATCTCCTTTATGTTCCTTATTAGTATGACAATTTAAATGTCATCAACAATGTGTTGCAGTAAACAAATTATGTTTTTATGTTGGGATTAAACAATATATGGTAAATATTAATTTTCAAAAAAATAATAAAATATTTTTCAAGGTACAAAATTAAATAATTTTAAAATAATAGGAAGTTACTACGAGGAGATAGACCAAAAAAACTCAACATCATTAATATATATTTCAAAAAAGCCAATCAATCATTGTTTAAAGCTAAGAGTTAACTAATTTCGTAAATCATTTAAATTTATTTTTTGGTTTCAAAGAGCGGGAAGACTTGATTGATGATTTTTAAGCAAAATAAATAGTAAAATTAGACTGGTCAAGAAACTAAAAATCTTAATTCAACATTAAAAAATGCTAACTACTCACTAACGCGGTAAAATCCGTAGATAACATGATTATAAACAATAAATATAGAAAGCATCAGAATTACTTGACGTATACTACTTTATTGATCATTTTTATTAAAATCATGATCTGAATCAGAGATGCGTAAACTTTTTAATTTTCCGGTTATAGATTTATAACAACTAATAAGGATCCTTTGTATTGTGCTCAATTGTACTGATTATTATTACTAATATTCTAATAACCAAAATTTAAACTTGTTAATAGTCAAAGTAAAAATTATTAAAAATCTGCTGCAATATAGTTTAATAAAAAACGATTATACTTTATTTCAATAAAAAGTTAAACAAAACCTTAAAAATGAACGACTTTGAACTTTTTCATTGCTACATATGAATAAGCTATAAAAACCAGGTCAAGGTCATTAAATAACCTCGATTTACGCACATGCAATCATGAAAGACTAATTTTGGTAGAAATCGGAATAGAGCTTGCTGAATCATTCGAATAAAAATTAAATTACGATTTGATAGGTGGAGAAGTGAAAGAGAAATCATAATTTAATATATCAAGATTTTCAGAAGATGCTTGATATGGTGTTGCAGAATTAGAAAAGCATGATATTTCCAATTTGGGTAAATTCTTTAGAGGCTGTTGAACAATCACTGGTGCAGAAAGCAATGATAAATCACCTATTGATCTGCATGAAGAGTGGTCAACATTGTTTAATGACGGTGAAATCCAACTTTTATCACTAGCTAGAGGCTTAGATTCGATTTTTAATTCATATTTTATTGTTTGTTTCCTGAAAGAAAGATGAGGCTTTATAAATTCGGACCTATTCATATCAGGACGTTCAATTATGACACATTTCACATTTTGCCTAGGATCAACATAACTTTGTCCGATTTTAGAATACTTAGCTCCTTTCATGACTTGACAATACCAATTTTTATCCAATTTCTCAAGAGAATCAGGCAATGGTTTTTTAGACTAAAAATTAAATGTAAATAATCATATAAATGCAATTATTTAAATATTTCTGATTAATAATAGAAAAATAAGAGGAATTTCTAAATCTTACTTTTTGAATCCAAGATAATTTATCTAAAATTAAGCATTCTTTTATTTGTTTAAGAGTTCGTTTTGAATAAGGTTTTTTGCATTCTCCATTTTTAGTTACTGAATTAATCAGCTGTTTCCAGGAAAAAAATTTACCCATTGATAAAATTCAATCAATCTGTGAACAAATTAAATATTAAATATTTAAAAAATAAAAAATGACCTTAATCAAACACATTTATTGCTTTTTATTAACAGTTTATTTATTTTTAAGTAAATAATTCAAATGTGATTGTTTATGAATGATTAAATTATAATTTAGAAATCTGGTATGTGATTGTTTATAAATGAAAATAACCTCAAAATTGAAATCAGAATAAAAATGAAGCTTAATGAACATAATATTAATCCATTTTTAATTTTGTAAAATTTCCTATTTTCCTAAGTTATAAAAATTTACTTTGTCAAAATTGTATCATTTTGCAATTTTAAATGATTTTTAAACAAATAGATGTTACATATTAGTTGTAATGTAATTTAGTACTACTTTATATCGCGGATAATTACTGCACAATTAACTAACAATTGTTGCATTTAATTTATTTAAATTTACTTATTTATATAATTTTTTGTAAGTTGTAACATATCAATAATGTAAAGATGAGATTTTTTTAGAACTTAAAATTAAAGGGAGCATTAGAATTTGAAAATATTTCACTTTAATTATTAACAAAATGTTTCATCTTTCAAAGAATTATAAAACTTTGTAAAAATTATATTTATGAACAAAGGGAAATTGAAATTGTTTATTTGTGATGTTTGTTTAAAACAAATTACTACTAAAATTGTTGTTAATATATTAGTAAAATATTTTCATTAAATTCCATAAATGTATTAGGAAATATGCTAAAACGTTTTTGAAATGTTTTTTAATTTTTAAGGCAGTCAAACTAATGTGGGATGTTAAAAAAAACTAAAGTTTAAAAGAATTATAAAATTGAAAATTAACCCTTAACACAATCCTATGTCTTTGCTTGTTTTCTATATTTTTGGAATGGTCCAGATGAATATTTCATTTCAAAAACCTATGTGCAAAATAAAAACGAAAAAAGTGTAACGAAATTTAAAGAAATTGAACCAAAAAAATTAATTAGAAATATTAAAGAAGTTACAAAAAAATTGATTGATAAGAAAACTAAAAGTGAAATTGATTAAAAAATTTACATTAAAAGTAAATTTTATTATTGTAACAATTTGAAATTTAGCCGAGTAAAATTGATGTTGAATAAACGGTTTTATAATTTGAGGAACCAAAAACAGTTTGCATATATACTGAGTAATAACCAAAGACAACCTGAAAATTTGACCAATGATGAAACGCCTTTGTCCGCAGTTACGCTGAGTAATGACAAAGAAAGCAGTGACTATACAAACTGCCAGAAACTTCCACTAGACCTACATTGGGTGATCCCGTATAATTCGTCGATTTTATGACTGATTATTACATTTACGCTACAGTATATCGATGGAGTCAAGCAATGATGGTTCAGAGATTGCCCTTATCCCTAAAAGGAGGTGCTCGATGGGCATGGCAACAAATGTACAAAAAGCTCATTGATAATGATTGGACAAAAATGAAAATGGACTTGCTTTAAAGTTGATTGGAGGCGATATAAAGCGAATAATGAGGTTAAAATTTTATTGTGGAATACAAAAACCAGACGAGTCAGTATGTGAATCAGCGTATTACCTTAACACTCTTGCAGAAAAAGCTTTTGACTCAAAACCTGATCTATGAGGCTTTGAAAAGCAGGCTAAACAGCTTCTGTTAGACCAATTTTTAGCTGGAGTTAACAAGGATATAAAAAATACTATACTATGTCGATTTTAATAGCTTTGACGATAAAAAACCATGAGGATCGAATTAAATTTAAAGAGTACAAAATCAAAACCAGAGTATTTTACAAATATTACCAAAAAGCAAGATAAATCGACAACTTCAGAAATAAATTACTTGCTAAAAGATCTAGCACTCCATCATTAAAATTTATAGCAAAGTTTGAATTTTGTTGGGCTAAATTTTGAAGTGGAGAAAACTGGATCAAATAGAGAAGCGAACCTCGAAAAAATAAACGAAATAAGATAAAAAATAAATTACCGTCAAATCTCAGTAGTAAATAGGGAGAAACAATAAAATACCAATAAAAGAAATAGGAATAAGTAACCAAAATAAATAAAACCCTTAAGATTTGGAAATAAGACAAAAGGGAAATGATTTAAAGCACACAGCGGATAAAGTAGAAATAGAATAAGCAAAAAAGTGAGAAAAATAAACGAGAAATTAAAGAAATAAATAAAAATAAAACCATCCTTAAGTCTAATTAAAACAAAAAAATTATATTACAATAAAGTAGCAATAAATCCGCAGAAAAAATAGGAGAAAAATAATAAAAATAAGAAAATAAATAAAATAATAATAAGAAATAAGTTAAGTCATTAAAATCTAATATATTATAATAAAAACATAAAAATAATAATAAATAACGAAATTGCAAACAAGTCGTGTCCTGATTGGACGAAAAATAATATATAAGGAACGGAAAATATCTGTAGAGTACCACTTTTAAAAAATATTCTACAGGTAAAATTTTGTTTGTTAGTACCACTTTTAAAAAATATTCTACAGACTTTACAGATTTCGGAACATTTAACTAAATTATCCTACAGCTCAGAGACTACGAAACCAAATCTAGGAAGGAATATATAGTAATCAAACGACAAATCTATTCAGGATAAATTCTAAATTCAATCGATTTAATCCAGTTTTCGAAACTTGAGGTATGTCTCAGCAGTTGATTTATTTATGGTTGTTGGTTTAATTTGGTTAATTTTTTTGTAAATATAATTAAAAACAATTTCATACAATAAATTTATTCGAATGAAAAACAGCCTTTCTTCATGGTGCCGGCGACTGTACCATCTGGGAGCTTCAGGTATGATGTGGATGAGCAAGAGGTATGCCAAGGCGGAAAGCACGGCCTGCGAGGAATTTTCAGAATATGCATTCAGAAGATGTCGTAAAAATTAGATACTTCGAGAAAATGATAATAGTTTATGAGATGTTCACCCATGTTACGAGCAAACGTGCGATTGTATGGAAAGGGAGACATCATACTTGGAGCCCAAATGATATGGTCGCCGGGTAAATTTTATTTATTCATTTACCCTATCATTCATTTTGATCATTATATAAATTTGACACAAATTGTTGATTTAATGGAAGGGAGAGTTGACTTGGTCCCTCATGACGGTGCAAGAACGGTGGCAGAAATGAATGGCGTTCTTGGGTGTGTCATGAGGGGTGAAGGAAACTCAGTAGGTCGAAATCCAGTTGAGAAGTGAGATTTCCTTCATCGAGTGCGATCGTTTATAGAGTATCCCATCGTTTGATTCAGCCACGCCGAAGTCTCCAATAATTGTAACGATGATTAAATTCCAAAGGAGGATAATTCAGATTGAAATTGATATTGATGTTCATACTGATTTGATAAGAATCCACATAGATAGAAGAAATTTTTTTATTATACTCAGCTTGTCGGTCAACGTAGTTAGAAAGAGCACTCGTCGACCATAGTTCGTAAGAAAATCCAACAATTTTTCTGTAACGTACTGCATTTCCGAGGTTCTATCTGATTTGTGTCGCCAGGACGCTAGCGGCTACATCCATCGCCGATGTACTCTTAAAATTGAACTGTCATCCTTGAATCGCCGATACCAGTGATAAGCCATTTCTCTCTGACAGAGGAGTAAACATCTCGTAATAAATTATCAAAATACTCACTATAAGCTCGAAGGGGATAGTTGCCAACGATAATAAAATTCGTCGATTAATCTTAGCCAGTTTAGCGTTAGCCGACGTGGATAGCTGATAATGTCTTAGAAGGGGAGATAGTGTATCAGTTTTCTGGTAGGAATTGTCGAACGAATGAGTTGATAGTCGTTGTCCTAAATCAATATCGTAAAAAGGAGTTAGATAATAAATTCAAGCTTACTCAGTAATCTACTGACTCGTCGCCTACTCGTGATGCCTAATCTGACTCTCCCGATCTGTCTACAGTTACTGCTTGTCTAGAGAAGCTGATGTTCAATCCATATTATTCTGACTTAGGAATGCACATACACACGTACACACCCGTCAATTCTGCACAAGGCAGCATAAAGATAACTCTACGATTAGGACAGAAAATATTTTGGTGATGCAATGATTGCGTGATAACATGAATTTTCCCAAAACAGTGAGACGGTAGGCAGGAGTAAGGGAATGGATTTCCTCAACTCAACGTGGCATCTAATAACCTCTCCCAATAGTATAAACAATTGCTCGATGTAATAGCCAATACACAACTACAGATGCAACCAGGAGTATCGACACACCTAAATATTCATTCATAATGCATGACTACAGGTAAACGTCTCCATGACGACGATTACGACACATTATTTAAATTAATTAGATTTTAATTTAGAGCTTAATTTTTAACTAATTTTTGATTACTTTTATAACTTTGAGCGAGTTAAAAACATAAGTAACTATCAGTCACCGCGAATTATTTTTTCTGTAATTTTATGCACGTCTACATCGACAGAATACCGCAACGAAATCGGAAATTTTTTTATAATGAAAATATAATAAGGGGAATAAGGTTGAAGGGGATAAAGGAAAGAACGAGTTTTGTATGGAGATTGTCCAATCCGAAAGTAAATCCAAGGGGTGAGGTTTAGATAGAGAGAATTATTTGCGAGAATTCCCCGTTTTCTTTTCTTAATTTACATGGATTGGGTGAAGTAATTTGAATGCTTGCAACTAAATGACTGTGAATAGGGATGGATGATGAGATCTGTGGGCTATCGTTGTATGGAATGCTTGACGAAACTACAAACCCATGTCCCAAAATTGACTATATCACACTAATAAATGATTCGAATAAACATAAAAAATGATTAAATTTCTAGATGACTACACCGTCCAACAATGCTAAAGAACTTCGCCCGTGTTTTTCTTGTGCTGACAAGAACGCGGATATCGCCCAACTTCACTTGTATATCGGGGCCCTCAAGAAGCGGATAGACCTCTATGAAGGGACGTGGTTCTCCCCGCCACAGATGAAGGAGGAGCGAAGTAAGATCCTCAGATTAGAGCACTGCAGAGACAGCCTCCTGGAGGAGAGCCGCTGTCAAAGACTCACAATAAAGGCCCAGTCCGAAGCCCTCCACAAGGTCTATACGGAGGCAGAACTAGCCAAACGGGTGCGCGAATTTCCCGTCTTGGATGGAACAAACGTTTTCCCTCTCCACCACCAGTCCTCTACATCTTCCACCTCAAATTGCCAGGGGCATGGCTCACATCTGCCGCCCATCCCAGCCCCAGTACTGTCGGGTTATCGGCCAATGGCAGGCGGTCCTTCTGACCCAATTCTGGCCCCAATTCTTGTGGCCCCTACCGTCACCTCGGCTGTAGGAGATAATCTGCCGCCCCGCAAACGCAAGCGACCGACCAGAGCTGAGAAAAATCAAAAACGCAGAGAAGCAATGACAGCACTCGAAGCGTCATTATCTGCGGCGCAATCGAAAATAAAAGAAATATCGTCCACCCATTCAATCCCCACGAAAGAAGTCTTTCGCATTGTTCCGGCCGAAGGTATCAAATTTATATCGGACTGTCGGCTACCTGTCGATATCGATGCGATGATTTCCGAAGGAGAAAGTATCGCGTAATCCAGCTTACGGTCGATCTCGATTCTTTCTTTCGAATTGTAAATCGATTTTTGATTTCGAAAAAACGACGGACAGCCTTGTGTATTTGCAACTGACTTAGATTCTGTTAATTTAGTAACTGTTGTGTGTAATTTTGTTTATGGCTTCAATATATTTTGTTTAATTTCGTTGTGGTAAATTTTCAAAACGCATGATTGTGTAATCTGAGTGACTAGAAGGATGATGTGAAATGAAAGTAATTAGGGTGAAGGTCGTTCCCTTGGACCAGGATCGGACCGAGTTATATGTGTGAATGTGGGTAAGTCCTTCTAAGGCACCGTGGAACCCGAACCGCGAGTGGGTTAGCAGTAGTCCTAAGGCAGGGGCTCACCTGTTAACCAACTCCAACCCGTGTGGGCAGCACCAACGTGGAACATCGCCACGGGCTCACATGAGGGAATATTCATGAAGTCATTTGGAGTATGATCGGGGAAAGGTCCGAGTCGAATGCACGTAATCATATTTCTGGTAATAAATGTTCTTTTCTCCCCTCATACGCCAACAATTTGATAGATCTACAAATGTTCAAAATAATGAAAAATTAAAACCAATTTAATGCGATTATTGCCTAAGAATAGGACGTCACATTAATCAACGTTGGTTTAAAAGTTGGTCTTTTTCATTACGATCATTGTCAAACGATAGGAAATGAAATCAATCGATGCTGGTTAAAAATAATTTACAGTGAAGATCAAAGAAGATGTGGGGAGGTTGGCTTAAAGGGAAAGACGTCAGAAATACCCGAAAGAAGAATTTCTATAGCCAGCTAGCAAATGATAATGTTCAGTGTTATAACTGCGGGGGAAAAGTATTGTTTTTTCTAGATCAAGATCCTTATCAGCATCACCATAGCCGCAAACAGATAAAGTGCATTTCAGAAAGAAATTCCAATGTCATTCTTGCCGAGGATATTGTTTGGTTTTTATTTGAAAGTCGGTTCTCTCTCTGACTCCTCGTGTTCTTATTCAACCAAATAAATCGAAACCCAACACAGAATAATTTCATTCAATCTTTATCACAATTACAATTTGTCACTATATGCACCTTTCCCTCAATATCACTGATCTCCTGATTTCTGCGCTTCTCTTTTCTCTTTTTCTTTCTTCGACCAAATGGCGGCTTGCTCATTTCTGAGCTCTCTTTTTATACTGTTTAAGAGATACCAATTATCTAGAGAATTGCAATTAATCATTTCCCCGGGAATCCTAAGTAAATATTCGAGGTTTTTCTAATTGTTTTAATTTGTTTACCCTTGATTAGGGCTCAAAATATTTCCTATCTTATCTTATTGCTGGGGTCTCATTGCGTATCGGGTTTTCCATTACCGATCAATTAATTTTAATAAATTTGTTTTTTTTGCATTAACTTTCCCTGTGAACACCTTATTAAATTGTCATTATAATTTTTGAACTCGTCTATCAATTCGGCGTTTAAACATATCCGACAGCCCCGTTCAATATTGATTTTTGATTTTTAGTAAATTTTAATAAATGTTGCACTTTTATTGATTTTACTCATTTATTGTTATGCTTTTCTTTTATATACGAATTTTTGGTTTTTGCGCTAACCCCACCAATATGAACATATGGCCAATCTCATGTCTAAAAATAGAGACAAATTTCAGAAGCCTATATTAAAAAAATCCATCCGATTTCAAAATAATTTGTGCATTCAGGAAATTTTAAAGGAAAAATTGAAAGAGAAATGAAAGAACTGAGTCAACGATTAAATCAACTAATGTCAAAATTTGAGTCAGATAATGGATCCGAGATCCACATGATGGATGATTCACAATTGTAATTGTTGGTAGTACAATTGAGTGACAAAGTAGGAAACAAAGATTTAAAGATATAGAAAGTAATAATGATTATGACGACAAATAGAAATCATTTGGAGAATAACAATATGCATTCACCTCAAATAATGGAATTGTTAAATGAGTTGAGTCCGAGAAAATTTGGGATGCATGATCAAATTATGTATAAACTATTATGAAATGGACGTAGAAGACAAAAACATTACAAACGATTAGTCTCTGTTGTAAATTGTACTTCTAAAATCGGAAAAGAGATTTATAGGTTAGTATGTGATGTTCTCAAAAATATGAACATCAACATAACTCAATGCATTGGAAATACAGCGTTGCAAACATTTCTCGTTCCTAAATTCATTCTCAGTCCAGCCATATATATTTCACCCACCACTTTGTCAGGTAGACCAGTAAGCTTGTTATGGCATGTAGCAATTGGCAATGGTATGTCAATACAATGAGAATGATTTTTAATAAGTGAGAAGACAAATGTGGCAACGAAAAAGTAAATGGTTGTTGGGTTTTTATTTGAATAAATTATTAAACTCTTTATTAAATATGTTTCTGATTACGTTCGTGCTATTAAGTATAAAATCCAAAAACTCCCAACAAAATATAGATTTATTGGTACCAAATCCACCAAACAAAATATTGCACTGAACTCCAAAAATGCCAATTATTTACAATCAAGTATTTCACTATATCTTGCAGACAAACAAGGACTATGTATTTCAGCAGCAAGACTGTTTCTTTAAATTTCGTTGCACGCTTACATTTGTTGAGATTTTTTTAACTCCATGGTCTTAACTAATTTTCATTTAATTCATCTATCATTTCTTCCATGTCTGCCCATAAATTGCAAATTATTCACAAAAATAATTTCGATGTTTAAAATTTGTTTTCATTTACGATAGAGCTCACGAATCTTGAAAAAGGTAGAATAGATATGGAGACCCGCAAAATTAAATTAGAGATCTCTATATCTAAAGATGTGTTGGGGTTAGAACAAAAACAAAATAAATTTCACATGGTACCAGAAAGCAGAACAAAAATTGGTAAAATCAATATAAGTACAAAATTAATTAAAATTTAATGAAAATTAAAAATCAATATTGAACGGGGGTATCGGGTATGGTTGAATGCCAAATTGTTAGACGAGGTTAGAAAGCATAATAAAAATGTAATAGGGTGATCATAGAAAAAGTTAATAAGGAAAAACAAATTAATTAAAGTTAATTAATCTGTAATGGAAAGCCCGAGCCAATGGGAAGCCCGAGCCCATGGGAAACCCGAGCACTGAAGAAAACCTGATGCGCAGTGAGACCCGAGACACCAGATAAGGTAATAATAATTCGATTTATAATTGCAGGGTAAATAAATTAAAATAATGGTTAAACCTTTCAAAATTTAATTAGGGTGCCCGGGGAAACAATTAATTTCATTTTGCTAGATAATTGGCCTCTTAGACACAGTATAAAAGGAGAGCTTAGAAATGAGCAAGCCGCCATTTGGTCGAAGAGAAAAAGGAAAAAGCTAAACAGAAAAGCCAGCAAGGACAAGTCAAAAGAGGAAATTTGTGAATTATAAAGAAGCTAGACTCGTACAAGGAAAGGTAATTGCCCCTTGGGTTTTTACCTTATAGAATAAATTTGAATTGAGAGAAAGGTGCAAATAGTGACAGATTGTAATTGTGATAAAAATCGAATAAAGTTATTCTGTGTTGAGTTTTCATTGCTTTGGTAAAATAAGAACACGGGGAGTCAGAGAAAGGACCGACTTACAAATAAAAACTCAACAGATGGAAAACAATATAACGAGAGAAATCGTAATAATCCTATTTATTTAATATAAATTCTACACTAGAATCGTTTGAAATTTTCCTACAATGTCATAAATCTAATTCAGCATCAAAATGCATTAGAATCTAAGTTTCCTGTCTAAATAATGAATTTGAAATAGGCACATCGTGCCTCTCGATCCTTATTCACTGCTGTACCGAGAAGCCTCCATATGATATAGTCAGACTTTGATTGTTAACAGAGTTTATGAATGAACAGCACTGAGAAAGTGACAGTTAACGACAACGTTAATATATATTTACAATAACAGTTTTGATACATTCGACATCCGGGATTGTCGAATTAAATTGATGTTAAAGTAGATGAAATAATGGATATATTTATACGACGCGTCTAAAATTAATCGTCTGGAGCCGCACTCACATGCAATAAATTGCTCTGGTCCGCCAATAAAAAAAATATTAAAATTAATACATCTTAATAATCTTTTAGTTCAGTTTCTTATTTATTATCAAATTTAATTTAAAAGTAAAGTTATAATAAATCAAATATTATAAATATAGACACGCAAAAATAAAAATGTTAATAATAAAAAACTTAAAAGTTTATGAGGCTGTTTGCTCATACTGAAGACTTTTTATGGTCGTAGATCAAACACCTATGCAAATCAAATATTCTCTAGGCAGATAAATGTAAAAAAAAAATCAAATTTTATTTTATTTAACCATCAGGCCCGTCGGGCATAAGGGGAGATATTCTCGACCCTCTGAAATCTAAGGATTTTTTTTCTGTATTCTGGCGAACGCTGAGCAGGTGCTCAAGCGTTAAATGATGTATGGACAAACACATTAGAGAGATGTAGTCAACACGACAAGATTACTAAAATAATTTATATAAAATATGCCCAGGTCGATTAATGCACTTTTTTGCATGTAATAATGCCTATAATACAAGTTTGTATGCAAAACCAATATATGACTCATAAATTTTGACAATTTTTTTTTGTTCATATTAGGAATTGATAAAATTAATTTTTATTTGGATATTTTACAAATTAATTCGTTGGCCGCAAATATATTTTTTATTCATTTTTATTCAATTAGACTACAGTATGCTATTACAAATCCGCCAATAAAATGATTACCAATTAGTCAAAATTTATATTATAACAATGAGCTAAGTGTTGGCGTTTTTTGGGGAAAAAAAGGAAAATTCAAATCAATTTAGGGATGTTAAACGTTACCAGAGATTTTCGTAAAACACCGAATCATTATTTCATCCAGTTAAGGTACCCATGGTAATGATTATGCTGGAAATGTACGAAGTTTTCGAGAGCTAAGAGACAAGTGAGTTTCTGCGTTAAAACTACTCTCTCCTATACTCTCTAAACTGGTTCGAGACTGTCGATAAAAGAATTTACGTCGTAGCCAACGTTACCAAAATTTGGTGTTAACAATAAAAAAATAAGGTCCTCATGTGTCTCATTTGGAATTTCTTTAGAGTTTTGTCTTTCGCTTCATCACTGAAAAAAATTATGAATTAAGTAAAACTTATTATTAGTTATTTAATTCCGAAAGAAGAGAAATCAAAACCGAAAAATTTAATAATAATATGACAAAAGAAAACATGGGATCACCAAACTGCTCATTTCCTTGCTCTGCCTCGGGCAATAGTTCATCTAGGTTCAACAAATTGTCTGTCTCTAGTTGTAGGAAAAATGCCATATCTGACGTGTTCAGGTCTAACTCGGGAAAGTTAATTGATTTGGAAAGAAGGCTGAGAGCGAAAGTCTTCTTTGTTCGCAGGCTGGACTGGAAACACATTTAGGCACCGGAAATATCGGTGACGTAAGCCCACAATATTAAATTTAAGAAAAAAAAATTCAAAAAAGTACATTAGTAATTTATAAACATATTTATTAAAATAATAAAGTTTTTTTTAATAATTGCAAAAAAAATCAAAATTAAGTAATAATAAATAATTAAATAAATATTATTAATTAAACAAGTTATTTTAATATTTCAATTTTTTCTCTCATTATATTAATTACTCTATTATTGTTAATGTTATTTAGAATATCTTTTTTACACGGCATGATCATAAATATTTCCAAATGTTTTTGACTAACAGTTTCTGAGTCGATTTAAAATATATTTTAACTTTCATGAAATATTCATTATAAATCATAATGATGCTTTTCATCTGTCCATTGATTCTCCTCTGATATTACTGCCATAATCATCTTCGACAAAATGCAAAGATAATATTTCTAGTGTCTTTGTTAATCTTGTACATTTATTGCAAAGTCTTTGTTAATTATGCACTTGTATTGCAAATTTATTAGTCATAATATCATTTTAATATTTTAAATTCTATTATTATTTATATCATTATTTTATTATTATGATTATTTTAAAATATTTAACAATACCATATAGCAAATTTTTAGGCCATTTAGTGAAAAGTACATGGTTATTTTAAATATATATCAATTTCTTAAGTAAGTAAAATATTTCCAGACAAATTCATAGACAATTTTGTTAGAAATCCATTGTTTTTGGCTGTACCATTTAATTAAAATATGGTTATTCTAGGATTTATAACAAATTTTTGATATAGTTGATAGAAATACATATACCAATTATTTCAATTATTTAACTAGAAACATCACTGAATTCTTAGATAATATAGTATTTTTGTGTATTTTTTAGTTAATTTATGAATATTATCTGACATTTTGATGTATCAATGCAAATCTATATACAAAAAATCAATCAATAAAGACAAATTGGGTAGCATATTGTAAGTTCTTATATATAGTCAGAGTTTATCCGACAAGATATTCTGTCCCACTATGGGTATTTGTCGTAAGGGTACTGCTCACATTCAACATGTCGCAAGGGTATACTATTATTAATTAGTAAATTAAGACACATGTATATTAGTTAAAAATTCTTAGGTAATTTAGTGAGAAATGGATGATCATTTGGGCAATATATCAGAAATTCGAGACTAATTTATTGGTTAACTTTGTCATTTTTAGTCATTTAAAATAATATTTAGCAAAAGGCAATTTAGTAAAATATGAATATTTAGCATTTCATAGGTAATTTATTCATTTAATGTTCATTAAAATAGTTAGTATAATTTATATAACTCCGTGAGAAATACTTGGTCATTAATAACAATAATCATTAATTGATAATTTTGGTAGAAATTCTTTATCATTTGGAGTAAATTTGTTCGAGGCAAAAATATTTAAAGGAGTCATAATAGAAATAGGATTATTATTTAACTAATTAAGGTTCTTATTAGTTAGAAATACAAGTTCATATAGGGTTACAATTCTTTTCTAATTTAATGAGAAATTTATTATCATTGTGTGTAATATATCTTTGCGAGAGATTATTATTATTATTATTATTATTATTATTATTATTATTATTATTATTATTATTATTATTATTATTATTATTATTATTATTATTATTATTATTATTATTATTATTATTATTATTATTATTATTATTATTATTATTATTATTATTATTATTATTATTAAGTAATGATTTCTTGGTAGCAGCATTTATTATTTAAAACAAAAAAGTGATAATTTAAGCCTTTTGCTGCGAATTATGTATTTAAAGAAACAATTTCGACTATAAGATAGTCCTTGTCAATCTCCTGGAATTTAGCAATCTTCTTCCCAAACATACATTTCTATCATTGAGGGCTCCATCTTCTTCCAGATATTCGATTTCAAACTTAATATCTCGGTGAGCCGCATTGAATATATGAAATATTTCCTCAGCTTCATTTCTGCTTTTGGTCGTGATAAATATATCATCTACATATCTTGCATAGAAACCGATGTGTTGTATGGTCCTCAGTGTCTGTCGTTCGAGGTTATCCATAAAGATGATTGCTAACAATCCTGATTTGCTAGAACCCATAGGCAGACCTTTAACTTGTTTATAGATATTTTGCTCAAAGGTAAAATAAGTGTTCTCGAGGACAACAGTAAGAAGTTTGGTGATATTCTCGATATACATTTCCTTTATTAACGAGTTGCTTTCTCTTAATTTTTTTTCTAAACATTGAATAACATCTTTTGGTTCGATAGATGTGTATAGTGATACGACGTCAAAACTGAATGGATATTTAAATTCTCTATGAGAAGTTATGTTATTATTTAATCTTGTCATGAGGCAGTCGCTGCTTTGAAGATGGTGTGGTATTGTGTCCAATAATGGTTTCATGATCTTTGCAAGGAGCCAACTTTTTCTAGTTGTTGGTACATTTGTGTTGGACACTTGAGGTCTAATATTAATAAGGAGTTGGTGTTTCGAGATAAAATCTGAGCCCAGAATTGGTGGTTTGACATCAGTCACAATGAAATTCCATGAAAATGTTTCATTAAATCTAGAAATATTAAATAAGAGAAATTTCTCACCGTACATTTTTTTGAGGTGCAGTTTGCTGATGTCAACTGATGTTTCTTGATACCTGTCTGGGTTGAAACTGTGTCGCGGTAGTACGTTTGTCTGCTTCAGAATTTCTTTCAAAATTTATGAGTTATTCACCTCGCTTTTGCATTAAATGTGAATATTACATTAACCGACGAATTATTTTCAGAGAGCTCTATCGTCGGTTTCATTGAGGTCCTTGCCCATTTCTTATCGATCAATTTCATGTGCATGGTTGTGTACACTTAGGTGCGTTTTTTCCAAATCTTCGGTGATAGGAATATATTACTTCTGTTGTTGGTTTCTGATTGGATACATTGTTTCTGTATTCTTTCTCCCTAAGTTGATCTTTGATGGCACTGATTTTATCTTGTAGTTTTGATATTATATCTTGGTCCCTCATTGCGTCGATTGTATGAATCTTTTTGTTTTGCGCTTCTATTTCATAATGCAGATCATTCAACTCTGGTAAATTCGAAAGCGAATTGTCACTGTGATTTATGATATGATAACGACAGTTTTCTGATAATTTCTGGAGAAATTGATATTTGTTCAGAATTGAGTCTTCTACTTTGATCGTTGGTTGAATTATTTTGTGATGGCTGACTGTTTCATTCAGGACTGTGGACGACTTTTTGAAGTAATCAATTTCTTTCTGCATAAGGAGAGTTGCATCCTTGATTAAGCCTTCTTTTAATTTGTCATACGAAAAGCTGCATTGTGGATCCATAACGTTGGCAACTTTGCCTAGAACGTCCGGTGGCAAACTTATTAATAAATAGAAATAGTTCTTGTGTTTCGAATGTTAGACAACTCAAATGAAGCATTACTTGAGCAAACCTTTTTATTTGCATTTGAAAAGTAATTTGGAATTCTTATCTGATGTAAGTTATTTTCCCCAGCTATTGAAATGCCACTTTTAACACCATTTTTGTTGTGATATTTAGTTGAAGCCATAACAATTCAAAGTTGGACTATTTATTCACAATAAGGATCTGTTAATTAAAATAAACATATTTTATGCGATTAACTCAATTAAATGAAATTTAATAAATATGCAGTCCAATGATTACTACAGTAATAATTATATTTATTTTCATTAATTACACACAGAGTAGACCAGTGGCGTAGCCAGGAATTTATGAAGGAGGAGATGTATTTGAAAAATATTTATTAATATTATGGTCAATCATTTCAAGTGTACGAATGAGGGTGTACTGAGAGTACAGATTACAGAGTACAGACAGATGTCACAGTATTACATTTACAGTAAATAAAATAAAGGAAGTGTCTTTTATTTTTTTATATTTGAACATGAAAAATCCAATGGAGGGGTTTAACCCCACACCTCCCTTCTTGGCTAGGCCACTGAGAAGACTAACAAACTTTCAATTATCAAATGGTTTAATAAGAGAACTTTTGCGTTATGTCAAAAAGATATAGTTACATTACTGTTGTAGATGTTTCGACATTTACTTTCTGCACAATGTTTTAATATTATGAAAAAACAAATACATAAATTCAAGGTTAAAAGTTGTTTTAAATAACAAATTTCATTATAAATTCAATTTGCTCATATTTAAATAAGTAAAAAATTTGATATTTTATTTCTCTTAATTAAAAATATGGAAAGAAATTGCACAGCAGAAGAATCATTATATGAAATAGGAGAGATATTTTGTGTTCATGGCCATTGTGTTATGAAAAAGATGTCAGAAGTTTATAAAGAAATCAGAATGTGTTTGTATGGTTTCAGTTTTACTAAATACAAAATTAATGCGAATTTTTAATATTAGCTGTGAACAAAATTGGCATGGGAAAAGATGTACTTATTATGATCCATGTGAGATTTTATTTGTTGATAAATAACATAATTTAAATTTATATATTTTTTCAGTTGATATTGAAAACGCTAGTATCTCAATTAAAGCCATATCAATAATCTCTGTCTTTATTTTGCTTCTTGTTTTACTATTAATTTTTGTAAAAATTGGGTAAGTTGTTTTATATATTTTTTATCATTCATTATTCAATTCAATTTACTACAAAAATGACAATAATAATAATAATAATAATAATAATAATAATAATAATAATAATAATAATAATAATAATAATAATAATAATAATAATAATAATAATAATAATAATAATAATAATAATAGTAATACAATAAAATGATAATTTAAGCCTTTTGCTGCAAATAATGTATTTAATGAAAGAATTTTCGACTATACGATAGTCTTTGTCAATGACAAGGACTATCGTATAGTCGAAAATTCTTTCATTAAATACATTATTTGCAGCAAAAGGCTTAAATTATCATTTTATTGTTTTAAATAATTAATGCTGCTACCAAGCAATCATCATTTTATACGAATAATAATAATAATAATAATAATAATAATAATAATAATAATAATAATAATAATAATAATAATAATAATAATAATAATAATAATAATAATAATAATAATAATAATAATAATAATAATAATAATAATAATAATAATAATAATAATAATAATAACAACAGTATCAATAACAAAGAAAACAACAAGTTATTATTTGTGTACCAATAAGGTCACATTCATCGGTAAATATTCCAAAAATAAATAATTTGAATTACAAAGTAAGCTATATATTTCATGGTAAATTTGTATGTGATTCTGTAAATTAGAATCTTTCGTTTCTTCAATCTATACTCGATTTTTTTCAATTTCTTTTCCCATAGTTTTTAAAGACTATAAATCAATATAAATTCTAATTTTACACTAATTTTAGATGCAGTATTTAGGTTCATTTATTATTATTATTATTATTATTATTATTATTATTATTATTATTATTATTATTATTATTATTATTATTATTATTATTATTATTATTATTATTATTATTATTATTATTATTATTATTATTATTATTATTATTATTATTATTATTATTATTATTATTATTATTATTATTATTATTATTATTATTATTATTATTATTATTATTATTATTATTATTATTATTATTATTATTATTATTATTATTATTATTATGAAAAATAAACACAATTTTAATATTTAAATAAATTTAAATCATTTAAACATTCAATCTTATGGAAAACATTTTGGTTTCCTTTAATAAATGCATCTTAACAAATACATATTGTAACTTGAAAACGATCCTTATCAAAAATTGAAATAATGGAAAATTTGCATGGTCATTTTTAAATTATTACCAAATAAAATTCACGTGTAAGGTTTGGATAAAAGTATATAAAACTGACAAACTGACAAATTATCCTGTTCAATTATATTTTGGCATTTCTTTGTAAATAAAAGTAAAATATTTATTATTAATTACTATGAAGATTTTATAGGTAACATTCTTCGGTAATTTAGTTCGAAATACATGGTGTTTTGTGGTAAAACTAAACAAAATCATGGGTAATTTAGTTTAGTAAAATTATTTTTCAATTATTTCTTTGGGCATTCATATTAATAGACTCCTTGTTATATGCAGCAGCAAAAATGTTGGTTTGGTTAATATTATTCCCATTGAAAATAATGAAATAAAAGTAAAATGAAGTGAAATATTCTTAGAAATATTTTATGTTGCGGTATTTTTAAAAAAATATAACGAATTTAGTACTTTTTCTCAAAAAAATTTATTCATTAATTTTAAAAAATTATATTCTTCTAAAAGAAAGTTTAGTATTTATTAGTGTTTAAAATAAGATGTTCTAATTTTTCAAGTATACAGTTTTTGTTTTAATTTTTTACCTTTAATCATGAAAAATAATTTCTCTAATTCAACATCAAATCCTCAATATACTAAATAATTCCTATTGTCGTAAATTGATATATACGAATATCTTTTCAAAAAGTCGAGTAGTAACTAACTGACAATATTCGGATGTTTAAATAAACTTACATATTTTATTTCACCTCAAATTAAACGTTTATTCTAATACACCATGCAAATTACTTAGAAAATACAACGCACGATTAACAAAGACATTGCAATACAAATACATGTTTAACGAAGACATAAGTGGATTTTACTCAAAGCATCTAACACATTTTTCAACATTTAAATGCCATTGAAATTGATATCTTATAAGTTTATCGTGAATTTCATTGATTATAATAACATAATTTCAAATATTTTGTAAAACATATATTAATGGTACTATATAATGTTTACTCTTACCCTATTACAGATTTCAATATTAATTATATAAAATGTCTTTAAAAGATACAGGTTTCATTTTATATTTATTGAATAAATTAACCATTTAAATTAAGGTTACAAAATTACTTGAAAAAGGGGATCAGACAATTTCAATAATTGATAGATTTTTGACATGAACTTTTGAACATATATTAATAGCCATAAAACATTAAGTAATTGAGAGTTTGGATTCAAAAAATCGCTGATGAAAATATTGAATCGCACAATATTTCTAAATGATATAAATTCTACAGAAATTAATATGCTTACTGTTTTCTGGACATTCATGAATTTCTGGTTTGGAGAATATCGAGACGTTATTCAATTTTTCATGTCAAAATTAGAAATAAAATGCCATGATAAATTGGAGGCAATCTTTCGCCGAGGCCCATAAGGATTTATACTCACTACTTGGGTCCTTGGGAAATTCATTCTTTGTAATAATTCTTTATTCATAGAAAACAATTCTTTGAAAATTCCCGCACTTGGAAAAATTCATAGACTTGGGAACCAAAGCAAATATTCTTGGTATTTCTGCAAAGCTTGTAATAAAGAGAAACATGTAAAATAAAAAGTGGAGGGGATTTACGAAAAGCGAGATATATAATCATTATATATTTCTAAATCATTCTTTTCTTGTATAATTTCAACTAAATCATTTCCATGGGGAAGCATACATCTTTTATAGTTTTCCAAAGAAGATTTATATGGTTTTTGTAATAATATGTCATGATTTTTAGAATTTAAGTTATAAATAATATCCTTTCCTTTTTCAGAATTTGGCTTAAAGCAATCTAAATAATCTTGATGAGTTATTTTCTTGCTTACACATATTTTTATTCCTTTATTTCTATTCTTTTCGCTTTTAAAACATTTGAGAGAATATTGTTTTGTTTTAATAATAGCAAAATTCATTATGGGATTATCGGGATTTTCATCTTTAAAAGTAAGAAGATCACTACTTGTATTTATTATTGATTTTAATTTTTGAGTTTGATTCAATTTCTTCATAAATATTTATAAATTCTGGAATTCTATCAATTTTTCAAAACATTGAATCCATTGCGTGCATTGAAATTCTATTTTTAAAATGAGGTAAAAGAACATTGTAAAATGTTTCATACATTTGAAGTTTTGATAATTCAGGAATTGTAAATCCCAAACTTATTGGTTCGTTATGATAAATATTATTTCGATCACGTTTATTCAATTCAAAAAATATATAAATATTTAAGTTTCCACATATAGATCTTCTTGGGAAATCAAAAAAACTTTGTGATAGGTAAATACAACAACAATTTGTATGCCTTGATCTTGTAAAATATGATTCCATTATTTCTTGGTTTTTATCATTAACACAATCATCAAAAACAATCAAGTTCTTTATCTTTTTATTTAAATTCTCACAAAGTATTATATCTGAAAATTTATTGCTCATGGTAATATTTATTCCTGATTTATCATCTGATCTCATACTTTCACACAAATCTGAAATCTCTATATCTTTAGGGATTTCATCTTGATTTTTTTAAAAACCATGATATAATAATTGAAATTCTGGTTGAAATATTGTTTAACTAAAACTTATTAAATTATTATAATCTAAAAACTTGGAGTATAATAACATTTTCAAAAGTAAAACACTTTTACCACAACCAGAATCTCCAACAATAAACATTCTAAATGAATTTGGTAATATTTCATCATGATTAACTTTTGTTAGGTTATTATTCCAAACAGGTAAAACTTCTTCAGACATTTTTAGCGTTTAAAAATATATTTTGTCCATTTGAACCTATTTCAACATTTTCTTGTTTCCCTAGTTTTCCCCAGATGTATTGGTTCTTCACCTGGTTTTGGAATATTATTTTCATCAAGTCTTACATCTAATCTAGTTTCTGGCAGAACATCTTTCAAGTTTTCAAGAGAGTCGTACTATATCTTAAGGAATCATCAAAGCTGATTAAATTTTTCATCCTAACCAACGTTTAGTCTATGAACAATCTCCATATTCTAATCATAACGAACTTAGGAGACGTTCTGTGGTTTTTCCATTTATTCCCCATCGTTTTTACCATTGAGATCGGTCATTGCCCGAGTTCCTTCATTAAATTTCTCTAATAAAGTGGTGGATAAAAACTTTAGGAGTTTGAAGGTTTTGCATTTGCTAAATTCAATTTTTCTTTTAAAATTATTTTATTCATTTTGATAAATTCTTTTCTGATCTTAAAGGTCTTAAATTTATCCAATTAATACAATTTTTTTATTTCTTCTTCATCATTAAAATTAAAACTAGAAATTGGTTTTGTGTGATCTATATGCCATACTAATCCTTGATTTTCCGAATTCATTCCATCATAATTTTGAAATTCAATCCATAGATAAAATTTATCTATTGAACATCCTAAATATTTTATTAATGGTTGACATTTTTGTTTTATTTTAACCCTCTTCTAATACCTCCATATAAATGATGAATTATTTTAACTTTTGTGTTTTCAGCATATCGTTTTTTAGCCCTCTTATTAATTTTTCTTAATTGTTTTGTGAATAATCTTTCTGATATTGTAATATTTGCTCTTTGTGACATGTATAATATCTAGGATGATGGATTTCCCTACCATATTTTTTTCACATTTTATAGACTCTGAACTATAAACATAGTAATCTCCCTTTAATCTATTCCTAAATTCGCTTTCAATAAATTCAATATTTCATTTCATGCAATAAATCACTTGATAAATCACTTGACAAATTTGTTATTCCCAATAAACGTTGCTCTTTATACTTTTGTTCTATTAACTTATTTTCTATACTTTCACATTTTTTACACATACCAAGAAAATAATACTTTTCTTTTCTTTTAATAATTTTAAAAGATTCATTTGATCTTTCGATATTATATTTAGTACATATTTTAAGAGAAATTTTTTAAAAACATTATTTTATTATAAATTTAGCAAACACTAGCATGTACTTTTTAAAACACTCTTGAGCCTATCTGACCAAAATAATTATATTTTGGAAAATGATGTTCCCTTTTATATTTAGCCCAAGGAAATTTTGGTAATTTAGAACTTGCTTGTTGTAAATCTTTTATCTGAGGAACTTGAGTTTTTTCATATTTTGCTTTTTTGAGCTTTTGAAAGGTTTTTATTACAAGATTCAAAATAATATTGTGAACGTTTATTCATTTTTATAATTAAAAATAATAAAAATAATAAACAGTAAAATTGCTCTTAGAGGACAGGGTATTTTGTTTGTTTCTTTTATTTTGTTTTTTTGATTCGATCTTTTTTTTAATTTTAACTTCTTTGTGTATTGAATTAATTCTAAAATCCAAGATGGCCAGTCTCATACATCATAATTAATTCAATACTTGTAATGCGAATTATTAACACTTATCGCTCTCAAAGGCGATTTTAACGCCGTTTTAAGCGCACTACCGAAAGACCGAAAGTTTTGAAGGAGTTTCGAAAGAGGTCCAAACGAAATTCAAGCAATTCAGGGATCGATCCCGGGTGTGTTGGAAAGACTTGTGGCGAAGCTTCCCAGTTCTTCACCACACCCGGTTCAATAAATTATTTTTTCATATTTATTTTGTAAGTTAATTAAAAAAATACTAATACACACAAAATAAACACTTTTTATTTTATAATAGTGTTTGGTTATTGAGTTGGTGATAAAATTAGAATTCTTACTCTGACTCCAAGCGTGTCTTTGACTAACCCACAAATAACAACTAACACTGGAAACTTTATTGAATATCCCAAATATTTTCACAATGATACAATTGACTCAACAAACTAACTATTATACCGCGCTTATTACAACACTATGATGAGGAATGGCACACTCGTATAACCTTGATTTGACGAATCTCTCACAACTGAGGAGTGTAATAATTGGTAATTTTAACTGGTTGTTTTCTGATTTTGACTTGGCTTACTCGCCTAACTTTACTCTATTATCAACTAAATAACTCTGACTGCTTCTCTTTATTTCTGTTTTCTCTTTAGTTTCTCTGCTTTGTTTTATTTTAAGTTTAAATAAACATGTAATTCTCACAAAGATGAAAAAATCGTCTATGAATTTGTAAAATGATATCTCAAAAAACTGCATACATAAATTGCCTATGATTTTGTTAAATGTTACACTAGATGAACATGTTTTATATTTTTATCAATATATTTTTTTTATATTATTTTTTATATATTTTTATTATTTTATTTGGGAATAATTTAATCATGACCATGTAAAATATCCATTATTTCAATTTTGTGATAAAACCCGTTTTCAATATATATTTATCAATTCATTTATTTGAAGAAACCAATTTGGCTTTTCCACAAAGTTTTCCATAAGATTGGATGTTTAATATTACTTAAATTTATTTAAGTCTTAAAATTGTGTTTATTTTTAATAATATTAAAAAACTGGCTGGAAAACAATCAAAGACATAATTTAACAAAATTTAATAAAGTTAATTGAAATGTAAAAACCTCAATTAAAAATTTAAAAATTAATATCTTCGTTGAAAAGACGCGGGTGGCAAATGATGAGACCAATACGAAAATAATAATCTAAAATCGGTGGATGTCCCTAGACAAAGTTATTCAAAAAATACAGAATAATAATTTAATTCTTTGAAATCTATTAATCGATTCAGTTAGAAACTAAATCCTAGAGCTTCACATGCGTGATGACAGTTTGTCAAAACAAAGTCAAAAATTAAATACGGAAGTCTCCTAAAAAAGGAGCTAGATAAATAAAAAAAAACCACCAGTATGTTCGAAATTATTAAAATGAATTTTAAGTTCACGTGTGAATAAACACGATTCAGGAAAAATTAAGCGAACAGTCTTTAGTGAAACCTAGTCACATTTATAGAGGTGATTACTTTATGTGCTACACAAATATTACCTAAAGAAAAGACAGATCATATAAGCAAAGTGGTTATTAATGAGTGTATATAATTTGAATTTAAATACACTTATTGTGTTGAGATTTCTTTTATTTGAAATAAAGAATACAATATTTATCTACCGACATTTCATTAATAATCGAAGATTATTATTAATATTATTATTATTATTATTATTATTATTATTATTATTATTATTATTATTATTATTATTATTATTATTATTATTATTATTATTATTATTATTATTATTATTAATAATATTATTATTATTAATATTATTATTATTATTATTATTATTATTATTATTATTATTATTATTATTATTATTATTATTATTATTATTATTATTATTATTATTATTTAGTAAAATTTATAAAATAGTTTCAAAATTCAAAGTTTTTCGGCTAAAAATGTTTGGTCTGAAATAATATAACCTTAGGCAGCAGATCATGTTCCAGTAGTGATCAATCATAATTCTCGTGTAAATGCGATCCACAGTTCTAGTTTATTGGTCTAATTATAATATTAAATTTCAAGTGATTCTAAACCTGATCGAGTTGATAGGTACATTGAAAGTTTTTAACAAAAAATTACGAAATCCATTTCTAAGTGAATAATTTTCCGTTATTTTTCTTAAAATAATTGACATGCTCTATCAACTTATTATTTCAACAACGTATTCTTTCGGCATTTTAATATTTTTAATATGTTCACTTTTGATCTGTTTTTTTAATATTTGATTAATTTTGATATTTGATTATGGAAATTTTTCATTTCTTCATAAAATTCCCGGGATCTAATAATTAATTTTCATTTCAAATTAAATATTCGAAAATAATTAAATACTCTGGTTTTTTAAAAGTTTCTTTCAAAATACTAAACAAACATTCATTTAATTAAATTATTGTTTATATTTCGCGGTAACTCTTTGAAGTTTTATTGTTTTCATAAAGTTCTTAAAAATATAATTTTGATTTTAACTTTTTATTATAACGACTTAATTTTTACATAGTCAGACATTCTTTTGTTTTATTAATTAATATAAAATATTTTTTTAAATTAAGATGGACAAATTTTTTTATAATATATAAAATCATTTACAACTATTAATTTTACAGCTGTAAAACATTCTTTGTAAAAATGCATTGAAAATTTTCAAATACTTTCAAAAAGCACAAAAGTTCATTTTAATTAAACAATACAAAATATCAAATATAAATTAAAATATTAAACAAGTAAATGATAATATAAACCTTTTTTTGCAAAGTATATTTCCTAAAAATTATATCCAAAGTGAATTTCCTAAGAAATATGTCACATTGTGCAATGCCTGAAAATGTAAAAGTAACTGTAAAAGTAAATGTAACTGTAACATCATGGATAATATTTTCAAAAGCTACCTCATAATATATAGGAGTACCGGCCTCAATAAACCATATTTCACCTCAAGCCAGTAAGTTGTGATATGGTTAATCCTTCGATTAGTTCTTTTGTAAATTGCATATTTAATACTGGATAGGTTCACCTCTCACTCAATTTCAGTTGCATTTTATAGGATTAATATAAGCAACCGAATGATTATTTATACAATTTTCATATAAATTGTGATAATTAATTAAAATTATTAACAATTTTTTAAAAATTCTGTGAATGTATGTTGTAGATTGTTGTTGTTTGTTGAATTCCTTATTTATAAATTACTAAATTGAACGTATTTCCTTGAGAGTTTTGTTTAAATAATGTTTTCGATAAGATAATTATTTGAATTAATAAAATTTAGGACTTTTAAATATGGATACGATAAATGCAAAGGGCTATGTAGCTAATATAAGTTATGATCCATATATGCCACCGTGTCATCCAGATAGTATCTTCGGGATTTATTATCTTACAAACATTGCTTCTTTAACCACTTAATGTACACATTTATTTTGAATTTTGTGTCAAAAACTTATCTCAAAAACTTGTTTCTATACGAATATTAGAACTCCTAAGTAAATATGTATAATGTTCGCCCGTCTACGGCACGAGCATGTAAAATATCATAAGTAAATATAATGTTCGCCCGTCTATGTCACGGGCGCGTACAAAATTGCCAGTAAGATGCGCCCATATATGTCACGGGCACGTACATTAAGTGGTTAATGCCAAAGCATTATCAGGGTTTTTCTGTCACGCCTGCATTATAATTTCCAATTTTGTTCTTTTAGTTATTTTAAATAAAATATAAAATTGTGAGGTGCCAATTTTTAGTGTAATTATTGATTAACACTTTACGTGTATTTTGTCTATATATTCGCTAAGTTCAATAAATGAAGAACAAAAACAAACAATTTAATTCTTTTCTAAAATTCTTAATGAAATAATTCTAAAGTAGGTGGTAAATAATAATATTGATTATTGTAATAATTGTTTATCCAAGCTGGAAAAGTTTCAATAAATTAGTTCTGTCTGTTGTTGACATTTATGATTTATAGCAGTCAACACTCAATTGCAGTTCACCCATTCAGCTGTTTGTCCGAACTTGTGTTTATCAATTTTATCAATACCCAGCATTGTTTGTTTGTTTGAATGTAATTGTTATGATTAATGTCAATTACGATTTGGCAAAAACATTCAGTTATATATAACTGGGTATATATCTACAAGGTTGTCTAAAGGATGGGGGCAAATCAGAATAGCGCTCCGGGGCCCGAAATGACATGTAACAGTAATACAAAATCTTGGGGATACTGAATTTTATATTTGTCATTTATTCACTTTATCAATAGTTACTGGCTTCCCTTGTTCCCCTTTCTTTGAAATATATTGATTTTTCCGCAACAGTTTATTTAATAAATTCATTATTGAATAAATAGTTAAACATACATGGCAACTATTTAATTATAAAAAAAGCGCCACTCAAACATTCATTTCACGATATATTTCGATAGCTTTCCTGTCATCATCAGGTATATGTACTGAAATATATCCTAATGATAACAGGAAAACTGTCGAAGATATATCGTGAAATGAATGTTTGAGTGGCGCTTTCTTATAAATTCATTATTCAATTAAAAGGTTTTGTTTATTTAATTATCGGAATCTTTTAGTACAATGTTGTTTCAAATTTACCTTTGGTTTTCATGTATTTCTTTTCACAAAAGAAAATGTTCGGACTCACAAATTTTTGAGGCATCCATGAAGGTTTTGTGGTAGTTCTTTATAAATAAATTTTTTATTTTTGTGTACTCCTCTCTTTGGGAAATTTTTGTAATTTTGATCCACAGAAACGACTTTTTCATAGTAAAAAACTTGAAATAGTTTTTGTAAATTTTTTTTATTACTAATTTTTTTGGGTAAAAAAGTCTTGCGGCACACCATTTGAGAAACACTGGACTAGAGTCTTGAGTCCCTCTATTTTTAAAACAACATTTTCTTTCAAAGAATAATTAAATATTTGGATTTAAATTTCATCAATAACGTTTTATTTGAACAGATTTAGAAATAGGATTTCACTATTTCTGAAAAGCCTTGAATTGGGTCTTTTGTTCCTATTTCATTATATGTTTTATCAGTGAATATCTGTGAAAATATTTATCTTTTTCACCATTGACATATTTTCATTTTCAATGAAAAATAAGGATGAATTAGTAATTGTTTTTTGAAAATCAAATTCATCTCAATTAAAATTTCTGGCCAGATGATTTTGATGCGGAGATTCTTATCATTTTCTTTTTTATTATTTTTTAAAATTTCAACCGTACTTATTATATTTATGCCAGCTTTGTCATAATAAAAATAAATGAAATATCAAACTGATCAAAATGGTTTAAATGAAAATAATGCACAAATTTCTCAAATCTCCTAATATTCTATCCAAGGAAGTTTCATGTTAGTTCAAAGTAAGCCGAAGTACTATTAGGAGTGGTACGAAAAATTTACGACAATCAGAAATTTGTTTGAATTTCGATAAAATATTGAATGATTTGAAAATCTGATTCTGAAACTTATGTAAATAATAGTACAATAATTACAGTTCAACATTATTTGGCATCTTAGACACAAGTACATGACTTTTATATTTCGGCCACAATCAAATGTGACCTTCGAATGGTCATTCCTTGTCACCAAATCATAATACAAGTGAAATTTAAGCGCAATATGTCATATACATCTAGGAGTGAAATATATATTAGCGGTGAGACTTACAAAGCAGTACTCCAGGAGAAATTCTAATAAAATCTTTGATTGAAGCTTATTCATCCCTTCATCAATCAAAATGCTCTCCAGTATAATTATGCCCCAAGAAAGTTTTAAAATATAAATTTAAAAATATAATAAAACTAAATGAAAAATTAAGTAAATTAAAGTTAATTAAAAAAACGATTTGTTTAAAATTTATATTTTATAAATTTATATTTATTTCTGGTCCTTTTATCGGTTTCTTATTCAAATTGTGTTCTCCCTTATTTTAATTTCTTAGATTATCAATCATTAAATTGTTTCATATTTAACACAGTTTTTCAGCACTGCTTTTTCAATATATTTTAAAGAGGCAGTGACAAAAATTAGTGTTCTTCTTGGTTGAAAGTTAATAAAAGAAATGTAGGAAAGAAAATCGAAAAGAGATCAAAGGTGATGTATATAAAAGCTCCGGGAAATGCTTTAATACATCTATAATATTAAATTTAATACCTATGACAAGACAATCTAAACTAGATAGAGTATTGTTGGGGTAATATATAAAGGTACAAAATAAAACGTAAGCACAATAAGAATCAATAAAAACACCAAAATAATAAAAGTGCAAAAATTAATTAAATATTATAAAAATTAAAAACTGATATTGATTTCGAGGAAATGGGAATGGTTGAACGCCAAATCATGAGACAAATCCAGATATAATAATAAAAATTTAGTAAGGGGTTACCAGAAAAAGTTATAACACAAAAACCAATTAATTAAATATTAATTAATCGATAGTGGAAAGTGTGAACTAATGGGAAGCTCGAGTCAATGGGAAACCCGAACAATTAAGAAAACAGTGAGCGCACTAAGACTTAAGTAAACATCTTGAAAGAAAGGTGGAAATATAATGACTAATTTTAATTGTGGTAAAATTTGAATAATGTTGTTCTATGCTGGGTTTTATATATTTGCTTGGCAAAGGACACAAGGAGTCAGAGATAACAGATTTTAATAAATCATAACCCAACAGTATTAAATAAGATAAAGTACAGCGAAAATTTGACTCGGTTCATACAAATAAATTTCTGAATTATTGTAGGAGTTCATTAAAAGTAATAAACGAACAAAATCTATCAAACAATACCAAGCACTAAAACGACGGAAATAAACTGGGTTTGAAATGGATACATGTAAGGATGAATAGAGGAGTATAAATAAATTTAATTTAATTTCTAATTAACTAAACGTTTGGAAACTGTCATTAATCATTATATTGACAAGTAGGCGACGAATTGACCGAATCATTGACTGATTTGAAATGAATTACAATATCTAGTGCATTTACTTAGGGTTCCTAATAATTGTACTGTAAACTTTGAAAACTTTATAAATAAAAGTTAGTTACAAATTGTTTAATTTATGTATATTTTTCATGAGCTTTATTATTAATATTATATTATTCTGCATATTATTATTATTATTATTATTATTATTATTATTATTATTATTATTATTATTATTATTATTATTATTATTATTATTATTATTATTTTACATACTCATTTTATTAAATTATTATAGGAAGAATTCTCTAATTATTAGGGAAAAGTTGAACAATTTGTGTTCAAAGAAAAATAAAATGAAATATGCAAAACCACAAATTGGCATGTATGTTATTTCCTAAAAAATTAATTTTAGTTATTTTTAAATCAAAATTAAATTTGTTATTGTTGTTCATTTCAGGTAATTTGTGGCAATGGGACAATCAAGAAGAATTTACTGGTTTAGGTTGCTTCAATAAATGGTAATGGCAAATTCATTTTTCATTGAAATATTTTGTAATATTTTGTGTGATATGATAAACTGATATTTTGGTGTATTTGAATTTGATTAAACTGTGAAACGTGATTAATCGATGAAACGTGAATATTGCCTTTTAATAAAAAATTACTTTTCTTCTTATTATTATTATTAAACAACTAAATCATTATTTAGGCATTTTTCTGCGAAGTATATATTCAATAAAATGAAAGAATTTTTTAACTATAAAAATAATCCTTTTCAATTTACTGGAATTTATTTGCTTCAATTTTCAAATGTTTTTTGATCTTCACTTTTATTTTCTATTACTTTTTTATCATTGGTTTGAAATAAACTAAATCAAAATAAAACATTGTTGAAGAATTTAAAACTTTTAAATTAAATTTACTCTAAAATTCGAAATAAAACAATAACAATAATTTTTAAATTTTTAAAGCTTTTATATTTACATCATAGAAACTTCTTTTAATAGATTATATCATAAAATATTTATAAAAATAAAGTTTCCAATGACTTTTTACAGCAGCAATTTAATAATATCATAAAATATTTATTCATAAAAAAAAGTTTTCAAAATCACTTGAAAAAGGCAGTGCCGAAATTTCGTGAATATCAAATATTTACTGATTCATAATCAAGCTTTTTAATAAATATAATGTCAATACAATTGAAAAGAAATCAGTGGTGAAATTTGAAAAAGTTCTTATAATAATTATAATTATTATTATTATTATAGTATAAAGTGATTATTTTTTGGTAGCAGCATTAATTAAATTTTAAACAATTAAATTATAATTTAATTGTTTAATATTATTATTATTATTATTATTATTATTATTATTATTATTATTATTATTATTATTATTATTATTCACATTTTTTGTAATTATTTATGTTTTGTGTTATTTATTTATTTGATTAAAAAGTTTCTTTTTATTAAATGTAAATTGATTTAAGTGTTTACTATGAATCCTATAAAACTGATAGAAAGTGCATATAAAAAATGTCTAATAAATTGGTGAAACTTGTTATTTTAAAAAAAAATAATAAAAGTGGTCTAAAATATTTTTGAACTTGTTAAAAATATTAAAAGTGGTAAGTTATTTACCGAGACGTCGACTTATATAGTATTTTGTAACTCTGTCTAACCAATCAGTATTGATCACGCCTACACTTTTGATCAATTTATTTGCTTAATTTTTTGATTTAAATTCCAATCAATAATAATTAATCTGGTTGGTCGAATTAATTTTTTGTTTTAATTGTTTGTTTTTCTATTTATTTTTTCACTTTTTTCAGTGTCCCTGGTGATTGAACAATCGACTTTTATATCAGTCTTATCCCTTGGGCAAGTTAATATTTTCTGCTAGTTCTTTTTTTGAATCTTTTTTTGTATTTTTAATGCGTTAAAATGTGTTATATATGTAATTGCTTGCGCGTCGTAGTTTATTATTTTTGTTTTATTTATTATTTATTCTTTTTTTTTATTCGGTGTTTTTTTTAAATTTAAATATCTCGATGCTTTTCTATGCTATGTTGCTTTGTCTGGTCGGATCACTTATGTTTTTAACGTTAATTATTCATTTTAATTAGTGATTAATCTTCTACATGATGATGAGAATGAAACTATCTAAATACATTGTAAAACTGACGTTTGAGTGGCGCTTTTTAATAATGAAATCATTGTCATATCTATTTCTTTTTTTAATATTAATATACTAAATCTTTTTCAAAAGTAGTGGCATTTAGAAATTTTCCCAATATATCCTAACAACAATAAGTATTTTAAGTATTTAAATTTTAAAAGATTTTAAAACTTTCAAAACTAAAACATTCAACAAAATTTTCATGGTCTTTTAAAATATTTCTCACACCCCCTCGATTAAAAATCGCTGTACTATAGAAAATTAAAATATTTCATAATCAGTTGATATACTTGTTGGCCCATTTTGTGAATTACATTTTACATCAAGTGTCTCTACTTAAAGAATACATGTGTTTTGGATAGTACATTTGTCAAAGGTGACGTCGGTAATGTGACATATTCTTGGGATAGAGGACACCGATACCTCTTTTATGAGGATTCTTCTATGCAAATTAATAATGTCTAGTATATGTGTCAAGTTGGTCCTTTCAGATTAATTAAAAATAATATTATTATTTTAAAAGATTAGCAAATATAAGTGCTGATGACTATAATATTTTCAATAGTCGGCGCAGCGTCTTCATCAAGAATCATTATTTTCCCCAATAAATACTGTCTCAATAAATATATAATTATTTCCACCAAAATTATAGTTACGATTAATATATAATTGGTTTCATTAAATAGTTTCTCCTACGAAGAAATATATAATTGTTTTAACAAAAATTATGGTTACAATAGGCAAGGCTTTTCAAAGAAAATGTATCGGCATCAATCGATATTTTCGAGGTCCATCAAAATTGAAAACTTTGGGAAAGAAAATATAATATGTTATTGTCCATAATATATTCAATTTTATGGTCACATTAAACATAGTTAGGCACTATTTATTTTACTACAATTTCGTTAGTTCCAGTAAAATCTTTTATCCCTTCACTATTGACTATTTTTCAATTTATTAATTTTACCTCATTACTTATTCCATTTTCATATTCTTTTTTCATTAAATTTACATAAAATTTCAAAATAATTGCAAATGCAAGAAATGGCTTGAAATATACGACTGGTGGGTTACGAGTAGGAAAAGGTTTCACACCTGTGCTTGTCTCTATTGTCACTAACTCTCAGCTTACTCCCTTCCCTTCGTAATAACGTATAATTGTTTAGTTAACCGCTAAATCCCGTTGCAAGCAACGTTGGTGCTGCAATTTAGTTGGTGATCACCAGCAAAAGTTGAGCCCCCTTTATAAGGACTTATAATTCCTTGATGTATCACTGGATTCACGAGCTTACCGTAGAAGCTATAGTCCCCTATTTCCTCATTGTCCGCCTCATTGTTATCTTCATGTATTCTAATTCTCTGCCTTTAATTTTTTATATCAGACTTCTTTGTCACGAATTTTAATTGACAAAATGAGATTTGAGTGGTTTAAGTTGGATTACTCTACAATCATGTGAATGAAATGTATCCTTTTTATTCATAGTTGTAACAATATTTGTTTTAATGAGACTGTTCATTCATTTACGATCGATTTTGTTTGTGATTTTAAACTACTTCTCAATAATAAAATACCCTCTGATTAGAGTGTTACTAATTTTATGATGTTTTGATATTTTCTATTGATCATTCATTTTATTTATTCAAACCACATCTTAACAGAATAATTATCCACGAACTAAGGGCTAGACAAAATTTAAGAATAAAATTTATATTAGTATAATATTTACAATCAACATAAGTACAAATTTAAATATAGAAATTTAAATAAAAGAATCGAATCACTTATAGCCCCGGATTCTCGATATTTATTTTCTACTAATTATTATCTAATCACTTATATCTTCCCCACAAATATTTCTTTTAAAAATTTACTAAATCATTTTTATTAAAGTGATAATTTTTATGAAACAATTTTAAATAAATACAATTAATACTTAATATATCTCCGTTTTATTAATAATACTTCTCAGTATATTTTCCTTTTCCTTTAGCAATTAGACCTCGTGTAATCCAATAATAAATAATTCACCATTTATTTAAGATTTTCACCCTTTTGAATTTTTTAATTTCATTATTAATCTATCATAGAGTAATCTGTTCAATGAATAATTTCCATCACTTTAATGAAGATTCTTACGACACTCGAATACTATTTTTCATTGTTAATTTTTTCTCTGTGTTTAAAGAATAATTATCTTTCCATTTTACGCTGTAATTACTTTCCATTTTAGAATGGTATTTTTTATCAAAGTTATTATCTAGATTTGTGATAATTTGACTGATTTAATGATAAACTTGATGGAGTTATTCTTAATTCGTTTTATTATATTTACTCCTAGTTTATCCGACAGGATGTTTTGTCCCCTTATTGGTACTGATCGTAAAGGTATTATTCGTAAGGGTACTGGTCTTCAGTTTTAATAATTGTATTTAGGCAAATTTTGGTGTCCAAAATAGTAATTTTTTAGTGTTAATGGTTTTAGGAAATATTTAATCTAACATTTTTGTGAATTTCATGTTGATTGAAAGAATATATCAAATTTTAAGGTTTTAATGGTGATTTTAATTGAATTTCTTGATAAATGTATTTTTATTGAATGGTTTTTTAATTTTAAATAAAAATAATTTTTAATGACAGTGTTGGATGATGATAATAACAATAACCAACAATCCAATTCCTCAAATAATAACAATAACTGTTAATATTTTCTGTGTGTTAAACTTTATTAAATTTTATTTTTATTGATATTGATCAACATTCTCTGTGTTTTTAACTTTATTGAATTTCATTTTATTGACATCCATCTATTGTATATAATTTTTTAGTTTTATCGGAGTTGTATTTTATTATAAATTTTATGTACACGTATAAATTGTAAACACAAAAAATAAAGGGTATTTAAAAAGAAATTATTTTTTATAAATAATAATTTAAAATATATATAAGGATATTTAAAAAAGAAATTAATTTATTAATAAAAAGAAAATAATGTAAAGATGTATTAATGTTATTGTTAATTAAGTTAACTAGATTCATGCGCGTACGCAAGGGGGGGTTACTGGGGTTTAACCCCCCCCCCATGATTCCAACAACAATATAAAAAGCTATAATCAATAAATATATAAACTTAAAACAATTTAAGAAATATTCCGAATGTCGAGATATATATATATATATATATATATATATATATATATATATATATATATATATATATATATATATATATATATATATATTATATATATATATATAATATATATATATATATATATAACCCCCCTCTATATATATAAAAATAATATATATAAACCCCCCATGGATTCATCCTGCGTACGCGCCTGATTAGATTCCAATATTAAAATGACGATAAACTAGAATAAATAAAGTGTGTTGGGTTTTGGATTATTTCAAGTCGGTTCTCTCTGACTCCTGGTGTTCTTTAAATTAAAACAATGAACGACCCAACGTATATTGAAACAACAGGTTCACAAATTATTATCACTCTACAATTATCCAATCAAAGTTTTATACGATTCTCCGCTCGGCGTTGATGCTTTGCAAACAAACAATATTCACCTTTTGATCCTTTAGTTCTGTTGACTCTCGTTTTCCTCGGTTTCGGTTTGGTTTGATCTCTTTTCGTCTTTCCGTATTCTTAATTCTATTTCTTCTTTTCCCTACTTCCCTAATTCGTTTACCACTTTCCTACAGTCTAATTCTTCGAACCCTAGCTGAGGCAGAATGCCGATTTTCTCTGATTTTCCCTTTGCTTATATACTCCTCGAAATCAGGATGACAAATGGTTATTGCCGAGCCAATCTTTCGTTTGACATTTTCTCCTACGTGTTTTGCTTCGGCTGTCATCCATAATGGTCCAACGAATCCAGATAATTAATGGCCCTACCAGTCTTCCTACGCGCGCTATCTTCTCCTTACTCTTTTCCCATTACTCATTGTGTCAAGCTAATGGGCCCAAATCTTCCTTTTGTTTGCCTTTCTTCTTGTTTACCCAGCTCGGGTTTTCTTTATCTCTCGGGTTCTCCATTGGCTCGGGTTTCCCATTAGCTCGGGTTTTTCCATTAGCCAATTAATTAATTAATTAACGTTTTCTGTTTTCATACGTTTAAATGTTTTTCGACCCTTCCTAACCCTTTCTGATAAATCCCTAACCATCATCTTGTTGACCATTAGCTAATCTATACCTGTCCCGTTTTTCCCATTCGATTTCGATGATTTTTCCATTTATTGATTTTTTCTCGGATTTCCGGATTCTCGCCTTTCGTAATTGCTTTTTGCATTTTATAATACTGTTTCCATCGCACTTTCCTTTACTATTGATTCTGTGCACTATCCCGCTTTTATTTGCCTTTTTTCCTCGCTTACTTTCCATTTGAATTATTATCCTAAATTTTATTTAAATTTTTAATTTTAATTTACAGACCTCAACATATCTCCCCCCTTAAAAAAATTTTTTCGTCCTCGAAATTTGTGTTCTAATGGAAAGTTTGTTGAATTTTAACCAAGTATACATAGATAATGTACAATGAGCAAAACACATATATACACATACAGTGTTGTTAGTTAAATCTATGTTTCCATAGAGGCGTATTTGCATACACTGTCACCTTAAAAGGTCACTCTCGATAGAAAAATATACCAAAAGTGGAGAAGAAAAATTTATTTATTAACTGAAGTTCGTTTGTTCAAATGATAGATACAAATTATGGATGTAGTCCAGGATCTTTCAAAGATGATAGATACGCAGTTAGTTGACTTGGGTACATTTGTTTTCATCTCTTTCTGTCATGTTTTTATTGTCGACATTTTTTTCAGTCATATTTTTAGGCATATTTTTAGGCATATTTTCAAGCATATTTATCTAAAAAAAACTCAGGAATCTAGAATTATTTCATTTATCAAATTATTATTGTGAAGATATCAAATTATTTAGTCACTTTATCAATGTTATCAATGGCATCTAATCAGCATGCTCCTCGAACTCCGTTTCCACACGATAGCATTCGTTAGCTTTCCTGTCAGTTAAGTTTTCCTTTTCGACCTAATCCATCAATTACACACAACTCGATAATAGCGGTGTACTTTCGAGTTTGTATGTTTTGGATAAAAATCGAGCTGATTTTTTGTACGTGCTACGAATCAATATTGCCTTATTTTTTATCCAATCACAGCAAATGAATGCTTGTTTCACTAATTTCCTATCCCAGTAGTAGTCGCCTCCTTATTATTTAATTGCTCATCTTTCAAGTCATCGAATCAGTTTAACTATATTTCCTAGGAAAATTCAATCACTTGATTTAAACGAGTTTAACGACAATATATTTATTTTTTATATTTAGAGTTGGCTTAAATTTCATTCACACTTATTTAATGGTTGACGATTTGTTATAAAAACTATGTATGCTACACGTCGAGAGGAAGCACAAATGGTTAATTAATTTTTTTTGTATTAATTGTATAAAAATTCGGATTATTCTCGTTATTGATTCTCTATCAAAAAAAACCGATGAGTGATAAGTTTTTGGGAAAAATCGATAATGCATTGACAACATTAAAGTATGAGATTATAGTCACAGGTTTGAAATCTATATTTATCTAATCTGTCGATCAAATCTCAGAATTCCAAAGCGGTTCAATAAAATAAGAAATTTTTTTTTCTGAAATTTTTTAGCAATGATTTTTTTTTTTTTTTGGGTTTATTATGTTATATTTTTAAGATTGAAGTAGGTTATTATTTTATTCATTTTAGTAACCATTATATGTGATGTTATGAAATATCGGCAATGATAAAGCATTCAATGATTTGTATAAAATTGTTATTATCTGTTATTTATTGCGATGAGGTTTGAGTGGATATAATAATATTTAGGCATTTGTGTAATGCTGTGCAATTTATAAATTGTCAATTATTTGAAAATTACAAGAATAATAATTTTGCAGTCCTGCAATGTTAGAGATTTAATGAGAAATAAACTTGAAATTGACTACTACTATTATTATTACTCTATCAATATTATTAATTATTATTATTATTATTATTATTTGTGGTTATAATTATTACTTTATTACCCTATCATTACCATTGTATTATTACACATATTATTATTTTATCATATCACCCCTACCCATCACTATTATTATCAATATTATTATTATTATTATTTCTATCACAATCCTACTCCAATTATCGCAATTATCGGGACTCTATTAATGAGGAAATATTTTTATCGGGAACGTCTATTATTTGAGGGAAATTTTTTTTATCTGGACGTCTGATTAGTTTGGGGTAAATATTTTTTATCGGACGTTTATTAAGGGAAATCTTTTATCTGGACGTCTATTAAAAATTAATAAACTCAAAGTAACTAACGACGTCTGGTAATGTTATGGTTATGTGTGTGTCATATTACACATATTATTAATATTATAATTTAAAAACAATTTTTGTTATTAATAACTTATTGGTTATTTCGCTCGCAGCATGGTAAAAAGTTAATCTCCCCGCACCGACCGACTCATGATATCACTTGTTTACTCAGGCCTGATAAGGCTATCTGCGATGAACATTAATATTTCGGAATGATTTTTTGCGGCTTTTGACGTAGCCGATACTGATAGGCTCTAATGATAATTACCCCTGTGGTTTCTTAACGTAGCCCGTGCTGATAAGCTTTCTAATTAATTACCCTGTGGTTTGTTAACGTAGCTCTGTACTGATAAGCGTTCTATATAAGTGTCTGCTTTACCACTTTTCGTTAGTTTTGTCTTGCCAATCTTGAAGTAAGCATTTTATATTTTATTTTTCTTTTTCATATTTTTTTTTTTTTTTGAATTTTAGTAACGCCATCCTCTCAATTACTATGGACGTAAGTGATTACTTGTCTTTTATTATTTTTTTTTTGTTTTTGTGATTCTTTTTACCATGCTGTCCTCAACTATTAGTAATGCGTTCCCTCATAGCAACCGAACATTGCAATCACTGTCCAGGGTAGCCAAACCCCGGTGATTGCAAGTGCTCGTGTTGCTTATTAAATTAACTTATTGATGCTTATTAAATTAACTTATTTACTTTTTAATTTTAATTCGTTAATTTGTTTATGTAACTACCTATACCACACTCATGTTTTGGGTCATATATTTTGATTTTTGATTTTGTATTTATACTAAAAGCAAACCTCTAATTACAGCTACTCGTATTTTTCTGACAATTTTAGCCGTATTTATACTTATTAATTTATTATATAACTCTTAAGATCAATTACTTCCCTGCACTAATTATTTGTCGAGGGCGCCATGGTACGGAGTTTTACATAGTATTTATTTCATTTTCTTTCAACCCTTACTATTTTAGGCTGTCCCAGAACCTAAGTTTGAGCATCTCGATGTTATGCAATGGTTATTTGACTGCCATCCTAACAGGTTTTTTAATTTCTTTTTCAGGGTCCCTTTGCCACCGCGTCGAAAGGGATTGAAACGTACCTTTGCCTGTGTGGATACAGGCAGTAGGTTTGAAAGACGCCCGCCTTGCAACGTAAGCAGGGAATGGGACTGTGGCATCCAAAGTCCCGTTCTGTTGGACTCTGATGACGAATAAAACTTTGAATAAATGTTCAGCATACCTTTGTTTTTAATTTATGCTAGAAAGGGTGGGGTAGTTGTGTCCCTCTTCGTGAATAGTCTTTGTTACTACTAATGTGAAATTATTCCCTACTTATTTATAATTTTGTTCTCTCGCCCCAGTGGGTTACCCATTGCTATATAGTTATGCTAATTCATTAATTACTAATCAGCCATTTAATATTATTTATTTCTAATGCTCATTTAAGGTAGTCATTTCATTATTTGCAACATTTATTTGAGTTATTCTATTTGCTCGTTTTTCTTTATTATTCATTTATTTAATTTATCACTTTTTTAATTATTTGTTTATATCAATTTGTTTATTCATTTGATTATTTACTTGGTAATCTACTTATTTTTTATTTAACTATTATCTATCACTGCCAATTATTTCTTTATATCAATTTGTTTATTTATTTGATTATTTGTTAATTTACTTATATTTATTTAACTATTATTTTTTTTTCTCGAGGACGAAAAAACACCAACAGGGTCCGTTTAAATAATTTATTTTTTAGTCTAATTGATTTATCTCACCATCATCTTCCGATTCCTCTATTTCTTCTACTCTCATTCGAAACATCGCGAAATCGGCTTCGTGTTGAAACAATAAGATTTCCAAACGGTCCAACCGCCTTTTCAGACGGAAGTTTTCTTCCTCCAAATCTGTTATTCTGCCCTGCATGCTACGAAACTTTTGCTTTAGTTCTTGCGTACTTGTTTTACACTCTTTGCATGACATCTCCGAGGCTTCTTGCATTCTCTGAAATTAAATGATAGTCATTTTTTGTATCACTCTTTATTCGCAAAGCATCAACACCTCGCTTCGAATCTCAAACAAATTACACAGTTCATCCTATGGCACTTATAAAACATGCACATTGTTAATATAATGTAATATATTTTTATACACTATTCATGCAGATCACAATTTATAGTCTTGTCTCATAATATGAATATGATGGTGGTTGAAGGATCGTTAGTTGTCTCTCTTTTACACATATCAAGATAGTGATGATTATGAAGGTTATTGATAAGATGAGAAAACCTGTTATTAAAATGTAAATGAGATATTCACAATAGTTGACTGTCAAGTCCGAATTTATCATCATTAGTTTATTTGAGTTAGGTTTTGTCGTCTCTTGGGTCGGTAATTGAAAAGGTGATGTGGTTGTATCTGATTTTCGTTTCGTTTCATTGATTGTCTTGACTTCCACGAAAACTGTTTGCCATCTGCCTGGATCGGTTATCCATCGCTGATATTTAACTGTTAATTCCCATGTTGTCTCTAAATCAGAAGTGTAAAGTGTAAAAAAATGATTACCGGCATCTAATATAGTCAGGGTTTTTTGTTTGTAGATAATAACAACTCTTTCATCATTTCCTGATTTTCTATATATCGTTACCGGTCCATTTCCAACACTCAGGGTTATACGATTTGACTCGTCTCTGAGATAGATAGACTGGGTCTCACTCTTAAATCGTGACCATTGGTTTCTTACTACCGTTCCATTTTCGAGGCATATGTTCTCGTAGTAGTTTGCATTAACTGAATAATTTTGATTCATTTTCAATTTCTCGTAGCGGATAAATGATTTTCGCGAGTTAAGGGTGTCGACATTTAACCCTTGAAATGTGATTCGCACTTTCACCAAGTCCACTGGCTTCCAATATATATTGATTCTATTTATCTCTGGCTCTATTTCGATCAAGTTTCGTATCTCTTTTGTGTGCACTTCTATTGGAATTTGCGTGTACCACTTTGACATGTTCTGTCTCAACAGCCATTGGTATTTGAAATTTGGCTTTAACTTTCGTACTGCAAATATATCTTTATCATAATTCAGTTCTACCACTGTTGCCGTATTGTCTAGTAAATTAATAATTTCTATTTGGTCTGCGATCTCGCATTTACAGCTCCATACTATATTTGTTAGAGTGGAATATATATGTATTTTCTCCATTCCTCGGATTTTGTTTACCGCATGTGGTAAGTCAATCTTTTTGCCGCTCGCGACTGTTACTAACATCAGCATTATTGTTACATATAATATCTTATTGATGTAGCTGACTGGTTTATTACTACTTTTCATTGCATGGACAGACTCTATCTGATTTTCCACTTTGACTATTTCGTCGCATATTGGTATATCATATTTTTCGACTAGCGATTGATTTGGTTCGAATATAAAATCACCATTATCCACACTCATAGTATTTGCACAATACACCATCTCCGATTGTGGTGGTATTGTCAATGTCTGATTCACAAACACTTCACCTGCCCTGTGAATTATTTCTCCTGTTTCTCCTGCTATCAAATTACCTGTCTTTAAATCAAGTGAGACTCCGTCCAGCTGCTCTAATATATCCATGCCGATCAAACATCGTACTGGACTTCCCTTCATTATGAGCGCATCGTGCGCTATTATTCGATCTCCAATATGGAATATGACATTAAGTTGTCCGATTATGTTTAATTCATTTTTTGATAATGACCTCACTATTTCGTCGGTAGGCTTTATTCGCATTTTTTCCTTCGCGTTTAATACATTTTCCGATATTATTGTGTGACTAGATCCCGAATCAACTAAAGCTTCCACTTTATGTTTGTTCATTTGTATAAATATTCGGGGTTGCTTTCCTCTTTTTGTTAATGTCATCAATGAGTAGTTGCATGGTAAGCCTAACATATTTTTTCTCTCGATCTCTGCGCTAGAAGGCTCGATTCTCTCTCCCACCATTCCTTCACATTGTAATGCGATATTTTCCTACTGGTTTCATCTCTCGTAATCGATCAACTGGATACACTGGTGCTGGTTGCATAAATGATTTTGGTATACACAATTTTGTAAACGTGTCTACGCTACTCGCATTCAACAGTGGGCTCTTTTAAGATTTGATAGGTTCTTAGCGCTTCTTTATTCATTCCACTTAGTTCTTGATTGTCAACATATAACGGTGCACTATCACCCTCGTTGTCATTGTCATTATTCTCGTCCCTTGAAGGGGTAGTACTGGCGTAGCTCACCTTTTTCTTCTTTAATATTCGCGCTTTGAGTATCTCCAACTCCTGATATTGATGATGAGTAATGAAGAATCTAGCCAATAATGGTATGCAACCAATTACTAGTTTCCACGACCAACCTGTGATCGCGTATAATCTGTGTGTTGATAGGACCTGCGATATTATTACTTTAATTACAACACATATTACATAAATTCCAATCAATCCGGCACACTCTTGTTCAATGAACATAAACTTTCCCCAGATCTTTTTCATTGTATTATACGTCGCTTTCTTGTAATGATCTGGAGTTAACAAATACTCGTAATTTACCTTCCCACTTCCGCTTGGGAGAATTGTATCTACCATTTCCATTATTACTCTCTCTTTCTTTGATGGAAATAACAAGTTTCTGCGAGCTTCCTCAATGTCTTCGCTCGAGTAAATTCCACTTTGCGACAATTTTTCCAACGACGTAAAATTTACCAGATATTGTAATTCTGTCAATTCTAAGTTTTCCGGTGTCTTTACTTCTCGATGATCTGGTAATGCAATCCAAGATTCTGGTGTTAGTCTGTATAGTGGTGCCAACAATCTATTGCATTGTAATACTTTCGGTTTCACGTCCTCTTCTAGTAAGATTCGTGTTATAGGCTCCATAAATCGCAACTTTCCATTTAAATTCACTGGTAGCTCGTTGGTGCATTGGTCATACTTTGTCAGTTTAACTGGTACCGCTTTACATTTATAGCTATATAGTGCTTCACCGAAAATTCTGGCAAACACCCCATTTTCTGTAATTAACATTGGTGCTACCAAATTAGGATTGGTTATAGCCATTGCCATCCGATTTCGGAGTATTTCTTTGTTGAGATTGCAATCATTTATAATAACTTCTCGGTACACATTTTCAACAGTATTTTGACCAAAGTGAAATAAATAATCTATTTTGTTATTAAAGTAATTTGTCAACTTGATATCTCCGGCATGTATGTTTGTTTGGGCCTCTGAAATCATTTTCTGAGATACGTATATACCTTTATAATTTGTCTCATAGACACTTTGTCCACACTTTGTTTTAGTTTCTTTTCTCAGGAATCGCATCCCATCTTCCTCCGAGGTTGACATTAACACTGTTGGAGTATCTTTCATCCGTAGAGGTGTGATTCTTGTTGTTGTACTCGTTGCTGGATCCATTCTTATTTTCTCAGGCTTTTCCCTGATCTGTTCTCCCGTTATTTCTTTAAAACTCATTGACTTCAATTGCACTATATTGCACTTTTTGGTATCGACATCGTACACCAAGATTGATTCTCCTGTCTGACAGCTAGATTGTTTCATGTTGCAGAATGGATGTGTTTGTAGTTTACCAGTATCATCATCAAATGATCCATCAAATTCTCTTAATTCCGACATGTACTCTTCCACAACCACGGCTTTGTCAATTATCGCATCGTCTACTTTGTATGGCTCTCCTTGGCAATCACCATTCGACTTTATTATCCTCGCACGGTTACAGTCTCACGGATTTTGTGGTTAAGCTTTGCTTGTAGTTTGATATCTGCATTGATTTTCAACTGTCCTGTTTGAAAGGCTGCCAAACAATTCTCTGGAATTATTTCTATCGGTCTAGGTATCGATTGCATTTTCACCATCGATGAGTGGCTCCATTTTCTACAATAAAATACAAAAGTAGTTCGTTTCACTGTACACTCTCTCACCTTTGCTCGTCGAAACCCCGATTCTTGGTATACATAATATTTTACTGGATTTGTCACTTTAAATTTTACTGGATATGCATCCGAACACTCTGCTACAGTTTACCAACGAATATACTCTTCCCATTTCGGTTTGGGAGCAGTCGTATGCCACCAATGAATTTGTCGTGTTTATTATTCCTAATAACATAATAATAGAAATCATCAACCATGGAAATGCGAGTTTTCCCTTTTTCCTCACTGTCTCTGTTTTTGGGCTCTCAGCCTTTTGTATCAACTTTTCCCATCCGCCATTGTTTGCGATCCACTTCATCAAATATTTATTCGTCATTTCAGTAGCTTTCTTTATCAATGATTTTGAATTGTCACTTTCCAGACAACCATAAATACCAATCTCCAATATTATATAGGCTAGCACTGTCAATATTACATCTCGATCCAACTCGGTTCGTGTTAGGTCCTCAATTACTGCTTCCTCACAAAATTCCTTTTCTTCATAATTTCTTTTAATTATCGACGGTAATCTCTTCTTTAATTCCGTTGCCAATCTTTTTACAACTCTTTTCTCCCCCTCCGAAGTGTCATCTTCTGTTTCAGTTTCATCTAACAGGTACAATTCTGTAACTAAATTTTTTAATATTCGCTCAGTTTCGCTTGATTCATCCAAACGCTCAGTTTCGCTTGATTCATCTAAACTCAAAGATCCAATTTCCGCATCACTCTGTTTTATCCCACATATCGCAATGTCATTTTTCGTCTCAACAAAGTTCTCTTCACTTTTCATCTCATCTATGCTCGGTAGTACCCTATTATCGGTGCTCATTTCCTCAACATCCCTTGTAACTTCATTTTCCGATCTCATTTCCTCATTTTCCATTGTTTCTAATCTCGGCAATTCATTAATTTCTCGATCAATTTCTCCTGGGTCATCTACAACTTCAGTTTTAATCTCCACATTATCATTGTCTATTTCCTCATACAGAGGCCAAAACGGCACTATTACTGCATCTTTTTCCATTTCCTCACTTTGTTTTGTTGCGTACACATTATTAATACAATTTGGGTTACATCCGTAGTTTAACAAATATTCATCATCATCTAATTCTCGTCCTTTGAACGTCAACACGATAATTCCTTCATTACCTAATATCTCCGCTGCTTTTTGTCGTATTTTCTTTGCTTTTACACTCCAATGTTCCTGATAATATTCAATCCTTTGATCCGCAATATTTAACGCTATTATCAAAGACTTCGCACTATCGTCTGCCGCCTCATAATCATGTCCTAGTTTTCGGATTACCTCTTTTAACTTTGCCTGATAACTCGTCGGTTTATTCGTATACGGTACGATGCATTCAAACAACCTTTCTTTCATGTCTCGATCCATTTCGATGCTCATTATGAAGTCGATACTCGCATTAATTTTATCTCTATTCCCTGCATACAGGGTATCTTGTAAATCTGCTAGAATCTTTTCCCAATTTTGTCTGTCTGAATTCAAAGTATTAACAGCATTAACAACATTTACTTTATTTTTCCAGCCTGGTATCAGACCGCAATCTACCAAGTATTCCTCGTCTTCCAGACATCGATTCTCAAATTTTAGTTGCACTTGCCATCCACTGTATTGACGCAGTATTCGCTCCTTTAGCTCTCTGATTTGTCCGTAGGCATTTACACGGAATTGGCACTTCACATTATCAAGTCCCGTCGTTTCCACTATGATATCAGCTAAATCCCTTGTTGACCGTAAAGCCTTGCCAAACTTTTGCATTTGTTTAAGTATCTCATCGTCTCTGTTTCCTTTGAATAACTTTGCACATAAATTTATGGCTCTCTTTAGTTCGCTTTGGGTTAGTGACATCACACTGAGTTCTGCGATCCATCGTTTCAACTGGGAGTTGTCAGTTTCCATTTTCTCAAGCCATTTTTCAACTCGGGCTAACAGTGCAGTCGGATTCTCATCTGATGCGATCTTTCGCACTTTCGTGGCAGGTTTTCCCTCACCTTCTGACACGGTTCCAATTATCATATGAGATTCAGTTTCCTCATCTGATTCAAATTTAGCCACTAATTTGTTCAGCTTCTGTCGCATTTCTCGAAATTCCTTTTCCATTTTGTCTTGAAATTCCTCTCTCTGAGCATATGTCATATTGCTGGTGTTTGGCATATCTTCTTGGCAATCTGATTGATTTCTTTAAAATAGGTCTGCTGAATCTTTCTGAGTTCCTTGGGCATGATCGCGCCATGTGGCCGTATCCCTTGCACGAATGACATTGTATCTGTCCATTTGTATTCACTTTGTCCCTTTGTGGTGAAGGTGACGTTGACGATGATCTTGATCTGGTAAAACAGTTTCTGCTAATATGCCCTTTCTTTCCGCATCGATAGCATTCGACATCACTGCTGATCCTTTTGTTATCTGTGAATCTCTTGTTAGGGCTGGGATTCTTCCCATATTTGAACCAACATTGATTTGAATAATGTCCAGACTTTTTGCAATGTTCGCATTGAGGATTATTTACCTGTCCATTTGATTGTACATTCATGGCTGATCTACTGGCTTGAAATCTATTATTTGGTCTCAAAATTGGGCTACTGATTTGATTTATTTTCTTTTCATCCCATGGTGCTCTCACAGGCGTAATTGATCGCTCACGTCTCTCCACATTAACTCCAAAAGCATCTGATCTTTTTGCACTTTTTAAATTCAGCTCTATCTTCATGGCTTTCTTCACGAGCTCATCGAAATTGGAAAAATCCACATAACATAGGGCCTTTTTGATTTCGGAGTGGACTCCGGTTATAAACTGATCTTCTAACAGCTCTTTAACCTGCTTGGCCATATCTGCTTGATCTGGTTTAACTTCAAAGGCTTTATCTGCTAAAGTGGTCAGATGATAAGCAAACTCACTGACCGATTCATCTGGACCTTGAACTCGATTATAAAATTTCTGTCGCATGATTCTTTTGATATCTCCACCAACCAGTTTCAGTGCCATTGCATCCTTCAATTTTGTCCAATCATTACCAACATTTCGTTTGTCGACTTGCTGCCAGGCTTCTCTTGCCGCACCCTTCAGATAGAGTGGGAATCTCTGAACCATAATGGCTTGCTGTCCATCCGTATGCTGAGGCGTACATATAATAATCTCCCATGAAATCTGCAAATTCAACAGGGTCTCCTCCATATTGATTGACGGGTAATTTCTGGCAACTTGCAAAATCAATCATCTCTCTATTGAGAGGCATAACAGCATTATCATTTGCCATTTGGACTTGTTTCTGACTTCTGAGGTTGTATCGGTTCACTTTGAGCTAAACTTCAAACGTTAAACAATAATTTAAAATTACTTTTCAACTTCTTTTAAATCTCCCAATAATAGCCTTTTATATCTCGTTAGCACTATTTTCACAAATTTTCACTACTTTCAATGATTCTCAGCCGACTCTCTATCACGTCGGTACTAATTCCTTTTTTTTAAAATTCCTTTTTCACGAGCTTCCAATAATTTCCTCCGACTTTCAATCACGTCGGTACTAATTTTTTAATAATTTCTTTTTCAGTAGCTTTCAATAATTTTCCTCCGACTTTGAATCACGTCGGGCTCACCAGAATATATGTTGGGTTTTGGATTATTTCAAGTCGGTTCTCTCTGACTCCTGGTGTTCTTTAAATTAAAACAATGAACGACCCAACGTATATTGAAACAACAGGTTCACAAATTATTATCACN